>CATIWQ010431857.1:0-13504 GCA_949673415.1 Euphorbia schlechtendalii
CGCCACCACCCACACCAAAACCACTTCCATGACCATAACCTTCTCCATTGGCGCCTCTTCCACTGCCTCCGCCACCACCTCCACCTCCGCCGCCACCTCCCCCTCCACCTGCGCTCCCTACAGTACCAACCCCACCACCAAATCCACTACCATGACCAGACCCTTCACCTGAAACTCCATTGCTACTCACACTACCACCACCACCACCACCTCCACCTCCACCACCGCCACCACCATTCTCATCTCCGCCTCCTTGGCCTTCTCCACCGCCATGTCCACTACCATGACCAGACCCTGACCCTCCTCCATCACCAACACCTTCTCCACCTCCTCCACCCCCACCATTACTCCCTACGCCAGCTCCATAACCTTCACCCTGTCCGGAACCAACTCCCTCACCGTTACCTCCTCCTCCTCCTCCGCCACCCCCACCTCCACCACCAGCGCCACGACCTCCTCCTTTACCTCTTCCATGGAAGTTTCCACAGCTTCGCCAATATCGATAACAATGATCATCTTGATCATCATTATCATAGTAATCATCGTGATCATTATCAAAATTCAATCTACCATATTTGCTATCTCCATTTCCGACAGCACAAACAATTCTCAAAACCAGAAGTAATGCGAATAACACTTTAGCAGCAGCCATGGCCAAGTTTATTCGCTTGCTCTTATTCTCTCTCTGGTGTCTCTTATTTATAGAACTAAACTAGTGACGTGGACATGCTATTATCGTTTTTGTATTCTTAATGATTTCCTAATCATTTTTATTAATGTTAATCGCTAGTTTTCTTTTACTTTTTTCATTTTTTTCTCGGTTATTTTATAAAAATCAATTCTAAATTTTGCAACGCAAAATTTTATTGTGAAAAATATAAGTTGTTTGGAATCCGAAATTTAAAATAATTTAATTCATTTCATTGTATATTTTTTACAAAAATATATTTTAATAAAATTGAATCCTTTCAATAATATTAATTCTTTTTTTTAAGAAAATGGATTTTCAGAAAGGTTAGTACAGAATCTTCACCTCCACTTTGAGAGATGTAGTAATTAAGCGTAAGTTACACTCAATTGATAAAGATGTTAATTCTAAATGAGGGGAAAAAACAAATGTTATAAAATATACCGCAGTTGTGCCAACAATAATAAATGGTTGGGCAATGCAATTAATTCAATAATTTTACTAATACCAATATACATTAATAATTCATTTCACTACCAAATTTGTTCATATATAAATTTTCAGATTTGGATTAATATGTGTTTGTGCCACAAAATTTGTAAACTCAAAATTTTGAGTAAAATTTATAAAATCATTCGTTGAATAAATAAAAAGGTTATACGTTAATTTTTATCAAATAATTGAAATTTTTCTAAATTTAATTGTTTATCTGTCAATTGCAATATCTTTTATTACATGTATTTACCTTCTTCTCGCCTCTTATCCTGATTCCTGAAAGAACTTGGAGACATAAACAATTAAACATCTTATCAGGAAATTAAGGTCCAGCCGTCTACGTGGCTTGAATGATCAAATTCCAGCCGACAAAAAATAATTTAAAACTTCTATAAAAAATAATAATATAAAACTCAGGTAAGTCTTCAAATAATTGGTCCCAAAATTTAGTATATATCTGCCTTAATATATGCACAAATTAGCTATTTGTGATAGTGGAGTAGTAGGTAATATTTTATGTCCTTGAAATATCTTGCAAATAAACGATACATAGTTGTTGTATGCTTAATTATATATATATTTGTTAAAAAGACATGTGTAGTTCTTGGAATTTTTGTGAAGTCCTATCTGGCATTGCACTTATGGGATGCATAAAGGATCAATATAATCCATGTGAATGCCATACGTTCGATTGAAAATTTTATATAGTTAAATATAATATGAAGGAAAGTTTTCGAATTGCCTCTCAGATGAATTATTATTTACAAACATCTGTAAAAATAAATATCATATACTTTCGATTTCAATAAACTTAACCACGAAAAAAAACTAATAGTTAGGCTCAAGTGCATATGTAATGCATTTGTGCGTTTGTTAATGATTCTTCGTTTTAAGAAGGCTTAAGGCACTGGGAGGTGCTCAAATTGTCAAAAAAACCTAGTGCTTCAATTTTCAAAATGACCTTGTAACTATTTAAACTTTCAAAAAAATGCATCATTTTGTTCCTAGAACCCCATGTATTAACTTCTCATTGGAGAAAGAATATCAGAAAAATGACATTTTTTAAAAGTCAAATAAATCAGGTTGACACATGACATTGAAAGAATTATTCGATGTACTTTTTAAAAAATGAGAGAGCTACGAGATCATATCCAAAATTTAGGTTACAACGGGTATTTTGGAATAACTTGAGACATCTCGGTATACTAGACCATTTAAGAAAGCTGTTGAAATTTCATATTCATTATTGATGGAGGATAAAGTAACCATTGCATTGAAAAAAAAGAGTAAAAAACCATATAATATACCAAAAATAATGATCTTGTCTAAAATCTTTCTCCTTGCTACAATATTAATTTTTTATACAATCGTATACCAAGTAAAATTAGTCCATTATATTTTATTATTATATTCATTAATCAAGCATGCTACTGATGCTATTTCATTGTTCTCACTAATTAATATGTTTATTGTAAATAAGTATATAATAAATGAAATATCATTTTAACAGTCATAATATAAAAAATAAAAAATAGAAATGATCAGATCAATTATATTAGTGTTTGTAGTTTGGTGTAGTGAAGGAATGGGAAAATGGTAGAGTTGAAGTACAAGTATAAAAAGTAGAAGCACACAGTTAGGCACCGATGTATAAGCTCCAACATGCAATGATTAGTATAAACAATTTTAGAAGTATGAATGGACCAATCATAACATTTACAAATATAATAAACACTGCCACTTTCAAATATTTTAGAATATCTCTACACAGTACTTGTAATTTTTTTTTTATGAATAAACAGTACTTGTAATTCATCATTAGCTTTCTGTGCAGTTACATATTAATGGTAATGTTCTTCCTACTCTTAATTATAAGTTTATGATCATTAATTACTATTTTGTTAATATAATATCGTAACATATGCTTCAATCATAAGGTATTTCAACTAAGTTTTAATGGCAATCTAACTACTCCACTTTAGCAGAATATATTTTCAAAGTGCCATCCAGTACTGCCAACATGGATTCATCTTTCAACCAAAATAATCTATGCAAGTATCATTTTTAAAATTTGAAGACTTAATACAATAAATTTGATGAAATACACACAAATTTAAAGTGTTGGCTCAGTTCAACATTTTTATGAGGTTTTGGTTTTCAGCTCCAAATTTCATGGATATTTTTGGAAAACTGCGTTGCCCCATCCCAAATCGAGGCAAAACATATTACACATAAAATTTGAATGAGACTATGATGTATGGAAAAAATTCTGTAAAATTTTAATATTAAAAATCTATTACGTTACTGTTGTATGTATAATATTCACAGATGAAATAAAATATATCTATATAACAAAAATAATTTAATGTCGCATAAGAATAAAATTATCCAAATTGAAATAATATAAAAATAGAAGTTCTAGGAAACTGAGAGCTAGCATCCACTAAGCGGGAAAGAGCTATAGAAACAAAAAAAAAATATATATGTATTAATATTAGAAATTACTAAAGTTAAATATGTATAATTCAAATTATTATTTTATTTTTGGTTACTCTATTGGTGGATTAGTTTGTTAATTTAAACTTATGAACTGATAAATCAAATTGCCAATTATTTTGAAACCAGGGAGTGCTAATTTTTTTATCAAATTCATAATAGGATCTTTCTTAAGAATTACTGTAGCACTTTATTTATATATTTTAGTCTATCAACTTAACTATATATATATGGATAAACAGTGATAATTAGCGTGCTTAATATAATCTAGTTAAGCAGATGCTGAAGTCCGAAATCTGAAAATTTTAAAACATGCAAGGGACTGAATACTACTAACTAGCATAGCAAATAATGCTAATTGACATATTGTAATTACCGACACTAATTTTTTCACCTTTGAAAAAGTAAAATATGTGTAAAGGGTGAACTCCATCCTTGAAATTGACATTAATTAACGTGAAAATTTGTTCACAAATCAAGTTAAATAAAGCAAAAACAAATATTGGCGTATTTTATCATGTTAGATACTCGTTAATAGATATGGGCACAAGCCCCCGGTCCATGTATTAAATGTGATGAGTTTGTGTTAATTAATTGAAGAATATGTTCAGTCAGACCGGTACAAAGTACAGTTTGGTTTAAAATATTAAAAATTATATAATTATTTTATATAATCCTAATAAAAAAATATATACGGTTAAAAATTTAGATTCTTTGTTAAAATTTAGCATCTAAACTCAATTCCGTGACTATTTTTTTTTCTTCAAAAAAACAAATGTATTTGGAATTATTTTTATTATAATTATTTTTTTAGTAAAACTTATTATGATTTTTTTAGAGATAATTAATTGGTAAGCCCGCGGGTTAGAGGCTTAAGATTTTCAGGCCATCCCGAGCTCGAATTTTGTTTTTTTAGTTTGGGGCGAACTTAGGGCATTAATTTTTAGCTAATTAAGTCTCATTAGACCCCGATCCATGATTGATATGACAACTTCTAATTTGCTATGTGAATGGTGTAGTTCAATTTATCTAAGTTGATGAGCTGACATGATACTTTCAGAATTCATACGTTTTAAGTACTAAAATGATACATTTTTATCAAGTTTTAAAAGGTAAAAGCAATTGTCATTATTGAAGGTTCACGATTTTTTGAAATGTATCAAATTCAAGGACATAGATGTATCTAGGAGTGTAAAAATGGTTTGGTAAACGAAATTACCAATCCAAATAAAATTTATTTTTGACTGAAAAAAGATATTAATTAATCAAAATACACTTTATTTTTATAATTCGGTTTAATTTGTATTATAAAATTTGAATATTTCAATTTTGGTTTTTGCAAGAAAGAATTGTATTAATTAGCAGAATCGAAATAATTATAATTTATTCCCTCCATTTTATTTGTTTATCTTTTTAACTTTTGTATTTTATTCCTATTTTGTTAGTCACTTTAGATTATCAATGTATTTTCGTTGAATTTTTAATTTACCTTTGTACAAAATACGAAAGAGATAATGAATTAATAAAATAATTAAAAAGAAATTTTATAATATAATAAAGTAAATAATAAATTAACTATTTCAGTGCAATAAATAAATTATTGAGAATGAAGGGAGTATATTAACATTAATATCGGAAAACATGTCTGCTATACTCTAATTCATTAATTATCGAATCCCCTGGTTTCCAAACCCTGTGAAGCCGCTACCATAACTCATCTGTGATTCACCACCGCCTCCTCTATCTGTCCAGCTCACCCATCATCTGCTGCCGTAACAATTAAACCTGTCCGTCGATACGGGTTCGGATCACATTTAATCGGGTTTTACATAAAAACATCGATCCAAACCTAGCCCCGTCAACATTTTAAAAGTTCGGGTATATCGGGCTTCAACGGATTTGAGTTCGGACCGGTTTTTTAAAAAACGTGTGCCCAAGCCCAGCTCATAAAAACGGGCTCAGACCGAACTGGACGAGTACCCCGGCCATGAACAGATCTAGCAACAGCCATCGTCAATTTATGGCCCGGCCACTACGCTTAACCACCATTCAGGGATACTGGCCGCCGGCCGACGTTAATTTTTTGTCCTTCAACTGTACAGATATGGACCCTAGTTAGTTTTATTGTTAATTGGTTTTCTAGTGATCTATCAATATTAAGTTTTCAATTATATATAATTAACAAAATGTTGCGAAAATAATGTTTAATTTCTTTTATATTTTATTTTATGCATAATTGCTTTTACACGAAGATTTCGTCCATCTAAGAGCAACAAACATTTGATTCATTTTCTTTTAAAATCAAATCTCATAAGTCAGTATCTCTCCTATATGTCCGTTGTAGTAATTTTTTTTTGGTATTATTTAGTTGGCAGCACAACATTCATTGATTTTGAATTCTTTTTATGTTGCGGATGTCTTAACCACAAGAAAACTCAGGCTTACAAGTGGTCTTTCGCGTGAATTTAAAGTTCGGTTTAGATCGGTTTTTAACTGAACCAGATAAACTTTTTTGGTTTAGTTAATTCGGTTTCACTTTTTTTTAGGTTGGTTCTGTTTGAAAAAAAGTTCTCTTGTTTTATATTCGGTTTGGTTCGATTTTAATCGAATGTTTGCTTATCCTAGAGTTTCGTTTGGTTGGCGAAATGATTATTACGTGGAATAGGAGAAAAATGAATGGAAAAATATGAAAAATTTGTCTAAAATCTGTAGTTATTTCTAGCTATGATACAACTAATGGAATAGTTATTCCTTCTCGAGAGAAAGAATAGTAATTTCATGAGTAGGTATGGCTATTACATGAGTTTTATGATAACTAGGAATAACTATTTCATCGAAACAACAGATTCTAGCCAAATACCTCACCTTTTTATCATATTCATTCATTTGTGTTTTTCCTATTCCACGTAATAGTCATTCCGCCAGCCAAACGAGCCATATAATTTTTAACCATTTTTCATTTGTTTTTCTCCTATTCCACGGAATTATCATTTCGCCAACCAAACTAGCACTAGATGTATTCAACTATTGATTAGAAAAACAATATATATACCCAAACCATCTGAAAAGGAAAAAAAGTAGACTAGAAATAGAGTTCAAGTCAAAATGATGTCTTCATACATATAACAAAGTTAAGCAAGAGTGAGATCAAGAGAAAGTGCACCCTTTACATATGAACTCTCAGTCTCAGCTTTCATTGGATGAGTGCAATCTAATGTTAAAAACATCTGAAAATGTTTTCCTTCTTTCTTATCTCCATCATCTTCTAAATTATCACAATTCCTTGTATTGTTCCAATTTCTACCAATACCTTCCTCTGCCGCGTTTCCTTGCAACTCCATCTCCTGAACAATCACAACTTTAATTCAGGACATTTCTATATTTTAGTTCAAGCATTGAAGTTTCAGTTTTGAAATACAATCGGTTTATATGGTCAATTCTGTCTACACCATTTAAACTTGATAATATATATATTAGTAAAAGATATCACATCCCAACCTGAAAAAATGATTGTTTACTTTTATGTTACTTTCATACCTCTCATTTAAAATTTGACATGTTCTAAATTATAAATTATATGGTCAATTCTAAATTATAAATCTCGCTCTCCTAAACATTATGAAACATGGTATGTGTCTGTTTGTGAATGAAGGAACATAGAAGATGACATATATATAAATTTGGGACAGCATAGTTAATTCCGACTATAGGCACTAATTGTTTCATAAGGTTCCTAACTTCCTACTCGATAAAGAAATCCGCATCCTGCTATAGTCGAATGCTCGCCTATATGGACTCAAGCATATTGCTTAAGCTCCGTACCAATAACTGATCAAAGAGAGTTTGAGAGAGAGATTACATTGGGAATGCTGGTTTTGAGAAGATCGCTGAATAAGATGTAATGAGATGGATATTGACGAGTAGTCTCCCCCATTGTTGTAGTTACTTGTTCAAGTGAAGATGATGACTCTTCATTCACTCTTTTTCCTTTCCATATCACCTCTTGCTTTTCTTTCCTGCAATACAAACATATATATGCATGGTAGTAAGATAACTTACTTTTTCTATCTTTTATTCTTATTCCTGCAATTTCAAACCACACACACACATATATGACAACTTATAAAAACAACTGAGGAAATGTACTTTAAGTGATGTATGCTTCCGTGTTTTGTTCCTTAATCTGTAATGCAATGGAATCTATTTTATAAATCTAATTGATTCCATAGCATTTCATACTTTAGAATATTTATGTCTACAACTCTGTCATGTCATGTTTTGAGACCATCAATGAAAAATTAATAAAACAATAAAACATATACTTAATTATATGTGTTAATCAGATCCATTTTATATTTCTTATAAACGTGGCAAAACTTAAGGTGCAAAAATCAAACAAGTCAAGCAGCAAAGCTAACACATGCATGTACGAACAAAGACATGCATCTTTTGTTAGAATATTTATCCTAAGTACTAATGATGTAAAGCGCATAATCCTTTATTTTAAAGTTATACATGTGGCACATTAACCTAAAAATTTTTCACCAAATTGGCAATATTTTACATCAAGGAATAAATAAAATTAATGAAGAACCTTAATAGCGGTGGAATGGTACTCTTAATAGCAAGCTTAAAAGTATTAGCGCTGATTAATCCCTCTTGATCATACATTGAGTTGAGTTGTGAGAAATAGCTTCTTTGGTCCTTGTTTGCAGCCAGAGCTGCTTCTGCACAGCGATTTTAATTATTTCCATTCACAGAAGCTACTAATCAATGCCAACTAAGAGATGAAAAACTAATAAATTAGCAATAAACAAGCAATTTGTTAACAATTACGAGGACTGAATAAAATATTCGTTGTATAAAAATTAATGATAGTACAAGTACTAATTCAGACTTTTTCTGTGATTCTTCCTTTAGATGATAACTATCTGACATATGCAAAGAAATAATTTTTACCAAGGAAAAAAGAAGGGAATAATATCAACATAAAACGACATGCAGTTACTTGGTTGTGTCAGTCATAATTTTACGTTGTCAACCAATTTTTGACTATAACTGGTTATTTGCTGTTCTTTTACCTCAACTAGTATTTATATGCCTAAACAAGTTATGTATGCGTATATTCCATCACTTTTTCTTTATTTTTCTAATTATTAATCAAAACTTTATTGTCCTAAACCAACCACCAGTTAGATGAAACCTAACTCCTTAAACTTCAAATTACATGGAATAAACTAGGTTGGAAGGGTTGTCCATTTAACGGGATCTCTGCATTCGCGAGTCCTGACTACTTGACTAACGGGTTGTATATCACTTATCAAAAGAAAAAAAAACTTCATTGTCCTAATAATGAATTTAGATCCTCAATTTTCACCTTTTATATAAATTAATTTATACACAGGGCTTTTAATCATCGATTTATTTTCGCAATTGTACATATTTTGTTAAATTCGCCGTTGTACATGTAATTTGGATTTCTATTTATTCTTGGTGGAATACAAAAAATATCTACTTACTTTTATAGAATTATTTCTCTATTATATGAGTCAAGACTCTTGACTAACAATTCCGCCTTCAATTGTGTTTCATATTTAGTTGAAAATAATACAAATCATATTCCTAAAATATAATCCACGCACACAAGTGAAAAGTATAGTACAAACGCAATGAAACTACCCACTCTGTAGTTTGATTTTCTCCACTAAAAGCATAGTTTATTGTTGTGCCATTTTAGAGAAAAAACTATTTTGTTTGTTATTTTAAGACATCATTAAAATGTTAATTAGTAATTACCCTTTTCCATATTCACCTCCAGTTTTGTTGATATTTTAAGGAAAGCAAATCAATAGTTTTCGTAAAATCAAAATGTTGAAATAATTGATTAATGATCTCATATAATTATAAATAGATAATTAATATAAAGACTGACCTTGTAACATCTGTTCATGCTTCATGCTCCTGTACATCTGTCCATATGTATACCAAATTCATCAGAATTAACGTTACACAAACTCTCTCTAACAAATGTTAAGCAATTAATAAATAAAATAAAAAATAATCGAACCTGGAGATGACTCTTTACGTGAGAAATAGTGAGTCCTTTCACATTCATAATCTGCAATACCATCTTTGGTGTTGCTCCTGCAAATTAATAATCATTTAATTATTTCTCTGTATATTTAAAAAATCTATATTCTTCTTAATTTTAATCCAAAACTTGGTTCACAAACTAGAAATAATTTACGAAATGTGAAAAATGAAGACCACTCAAATGAGCAAAGAAATTTAAGGAATTAAATGTAATATAAAAATAAGAAATGATTGTATTAAAATTAAAAAAAACTGACTGTCTTCTCCACCGAGGCTTTGAACAGCATGGACAAAAGAGTGATGAAGGTGAGAAGTCCAACGAAGTCTAGGCATTTTGGATCGAACGTAAGGCCTCACCATTGTTGATGATGATGATGTTTTCAAGCTTATTTCACCTTCTCTTTTTCTACTTCTTTTAATTGATTTCATTTCACTAGCACTATCTGGATCATCAATTGAATAAGATTTTGGAGAGTTTCTTTCATCAATTTTGTATTCACTCTTCATTTTCATTTTGTTTAGAGGGAGAGAATAAATGTGAAAGAAGAAAAGGGGGGTGTTGGAAGAATAAATACTAGAAAGACTTCTGTTGCAAATATTTGTCATTATGTGCAGCTTTTTTGCAACTTCCCTATTATGGCCTCTTTAGTCCATTGCAGTTTCGATTACTATATGGAAAAATTCCTCACGGAATTTCAGACTTCTGCCCTTCTTTGGCTTAAAGATTGGGTGAAAACTAAAGCTACTAAAATTAACCTGATTTTGCTTTTTATTGCCGGTAAAATAATTGCAAAATTCATCAAATGATGATAAGATTAATTTATAAAAGACAAAATTAATTTGTGGTGAAGTTCATATTAAAGTGGTAAAATTTATATGTGTAGGGACTCGTATTGGGCTTAAATTCGACCATTTAAATTTAATTGATGGTTTTTTTTTCTGAGGATTTAATTGATGGTTAAAACTCAACTTAAGAAATTTTAATTTTATCATATCATATATATCAATTATAATATTGTTAGTCAAAACTTCATGATAACTTCGTTTTCTTTTCTTCATTTGATTGGTGCATATGACAGACATTCCTTTAGGAGTGACAATAAGAGGAAAGAATATTGTACCCTGTTTTTCGATGAATTATGTCATTTTAGTATTAAAGCAATTTTTTTTTAAAGAAAAAGAAAGTAGCTTTAGACTAATTTTTCACTGCCATTATTTTTATTAATAATATTGTTTGTTGGGTTAAATGGAGCAAATGGAAATATTCTCGGATGAGGTCATTTACTTAGAGAAAGACAAAAGGCAAGGGCTTAAGATAGCAAAAACGGAGTACGAAAAAGCAACAATTCTGAGATCAAATTGCCACGCCTATTACACTAAACAAAACAAACGTTATGAAAACGAATAATACTAATAATAATGGAGGCAAAATAAAATAATAAAATAAATGAAAGAAAACAAAGAAATCCATACGTTCAAAAGTTTGGGAAGAAGTGAAAAAGAAGGAGAAGAAGGGGCACCACATGATCTAAGCCCTTTGCATGACCTCAAGGAAACATACGTCTACAATACAAATGCCCCTTTCTCTCTCTATATCCTTCCTATATTGACATGATCAGCTTCATCCGACTTTTTCACTTTAAACTATCAATTTAAATCTACTTTGTGTTCGACTTAGACTTTGTTAATAAATATTTTACTTTTTAACCTAATGCTTTATTTTGAAGTAAAATGAATCAGAACAATACTTCTTTCATATATTTTTTTTTATCTCAATATCATATTGTTCCTTATTGATTTTTTTTATGTTTACATTTATATTTTTTATCATCATAGAAAAGTGACATATATTTCTTTCTCTTTTTTGTTCTTATCATTATGCATATGAATAATTGTATGGTATAAATTTATACATGTGTAAAAAGCAACATAGATGGGTGTTGTAAATGTATCTTTTAGAAAATAAATTAATAATATCAAAGAAGAGGTAAGTGGGGAAACATATTTTTTAGTATTTGATTTCAGTTGTGGCCAAAATGGCTGAAACGAAGTTTTAAATGTTTCCAGTGTATTAGATTATTCTGACAAGAACAGAAGGCGGTTTCAAATACGCGAATTCTTTTGATTGTTTTGTTATGACCATGGACATGTTTCATTCATTTCTAAGCACACCAATACATATTATTGTCAAGAAATTCAATTTCTAAATTTTCATTTTCATTTTTCATTTTATACCAATTTATTATCCCTTTTTATTTCATTAAACCTAGAAAGTAACAAAATTTGGACAGTCAAGTTACATTATATATTTCACCCAAACTTTTATCAAAATATAAAAATGCCCCCTTAAGTTTCAATTTTCCATTCTTACAAAAAAACAATTTCAATTTCTCCGTTCCATATATATGATAGATATTTATTTATTTTCAAAAAAAAAATGATAGATATATATTAAGAATATGCAAGATCGTTAAAATTGAAAAATCGAAACGTAAGATTGTAAAACTGAAAAATAAATATAAAATATGTAAATGTAAAATTAAAACTTTGGAAAGTAATCTTGTAGTAAACACAAATATGGAAACAATTCACAATTTCTCAGTTTGGTGGGCCGACTCTAATGAAGGCCCTTGATTGCTACATTATGTAATCTAATTAGGACTAAGAAAGGGCCTCCAATGAAGCCTAGTTTAAATAGAACCAAACTACATTAGAAATGGAATGGTGCTTTCTAAGTTAGAGAAATTGTCGATTTTGTTTCTTGTTTTGATTTACTATTTACAAAAATATATTTTTAAGAATTCATTTTACTTTTTCATGTTTTTTATGTTCTGATTTTACATTTTTAAGTTCATATGTTTTGATTTTACATTTTTACGCTCTAGGTATATATCTGCTATATATCTATTATATGTACATGTGTTATATATTTGTTATATGTTTACTATATATATCTATTATATACATGTTATATACCTATTATATATTCATGTATGTTGTCTCCTTCATCAAAACTATTTTAACACATATGTTATATATCTAGAGGGTAAAAAAGAAAATTTGAAACAGTTTTTACATAATAATGTAAAATTTAAATTTAAGGGGAATTTTTTTGTAATTTGATAAAAGTTTGGGTGAAATTTATATATTGTACCTTGAACATTTACTTAAAAATTCCTTCTAGTTATACACGAGGCCCAAATATTCCTTAGAAGTATTATTTAATTTTATTTTTATCAGAAGAAAAATACTATAATGCTATCTTAGTCGCTTCTAAAGAAAATCAGCTATTACTTACCTCACGAGTAACTTAGAGTGTAGAGGTAACGAAACTTGGCACACTGTAAATTTTGGTAAACTAAATCGGATTATTCAATTCAAGATTAATGAATAATTCATGTTTTTGGTAAATACTGTTCCAATTAAAATAGAGCACTCGCATTCTGCCAGTGTGCAACTGGTTAAAGAGATGATAAAAGAAATTTACGGTGATGATGCAACAAAATCAAAATGACGACATAAGCAATTTGGATCAATTTGGAGATCTTTTCTATGATTTTGCTGATTTCAATCCTCATAATGACGACATTGTTCTAAGTGAATCGATCATGGCAGCTCCACCTTCTAATGATTTTTTTCAGCTCTAATTATGTCTGATGATGGTATTTTAAGCTAGGAGAAGAAATTTACTAGTGAATTTATATTAGCCGTAATTTCTTTTTGCGTTTCTTA
>CATIWQ010431890.1:0-15504 GCA_949673415.1 Euphorbia schlechtendalii
TAGTTTTAGTCATTTTTATACTTCATATAAAAGATTTCATGTGGTATGTAGTTGTTTTTGATGCAAATGCAGATACTAGGTAAATCTTGGGAGTAAAATGAGCTAAAGTGGAATTCTATGAAAAAAGAGTGAAAAAGGTGCAAAAAGATGTGTGGAACTTAAAGATTTGGCATAGGATAGAAGTTATCGAAGATCAGTGGAGTTATAAGAAGAATTCTGAGTAAAACTCAATTCACGGTCATGACAATCATTCACGATCGCGACTTGTTTATCGCAGTCGTGACATGGATGGTTTTCTGGTATTATCTTTTTAACTAACAATGACCAAATAAGCATGATCAACCACCATTAACTACCAATGAATAGATTCCTATCAAGAGTCAACCAATCATGAATAGGTGCTTATCCATTGTGAATTATATCAAAGCTTCTCAACCAATCACAATGAAGAGATGCAATCTTTCACCAATGGACACAACCCTTCATTTGGATAGATGCAACCCTTCAAACTCTATAAATAGGGTTCCAATCCTCTTCAATTTCATGCATTCAAGAAGTGTAGTGGATTAGTGTGGCACAGAGTGTAAAAAGTGAGAGAGAGATATAGTGTGTGTGTAGATAGAGTCTCTACGTTCTTAAGTGTTAGTGAGAAAATGTTTAAGTGATTCGAATCCTTATTTTGATCACTAGATTTCTCTATATTCTCGAGTGATTGTTGTATAAGTGTACTTGCAAATCACTTATCAATAAAAGTTTTCATTCTTCAATATTCGTTTATTCGACATTCGCAAAGAATAGCATCCTAGTGGAGGTTTTGTACGGGCCGAGACAGAATTCAAAGAAGACGCAGAAATTGCAGGAATTGATTACTCCTATTAAAGAGTAGATATGGTTTGATCAAGTTTAGCTTTCAATTGCATACCTTACAACTTTACTTTGCTTTTTGCTTATACTTTCTATTTCGAAGTTTATGATATGTCTACATGTCATAATGCGTATTTCGCGCTAAGTCTTTTATGTTAATCAAGTTATATTCATTGGTATTAATTTTAAGAGTAGTTTCAGGGTTAACAATATCGTGTATAATCACTGGATCTATGATATAACGTTGTTTAGTAAGCCAACATTTTTGGAATGGTAACTTGCTAAATGTGGCTATGTGAGAGCGACCCGTACTAAGCTTAGTATAGATGTTGTCAAGGATTTCATAATTGTCTTAATTCGTTTATGCTAGGTTTAGAAAAGTCATTTCATGTGTTGCTCTATGGAGAATATTGAACATCTGAGTGTTTTGAACCGAGTATGTTAGATTAGTCTAGTGCGTGCTAACATCTTTGTTGATCTTGCATGTTTTCTCTGCTATACTTGTTCGTAGTGAAAATCTATGTATTTAAAGTATCTCATCTATCACATCTATATTTACTCAACTTTTCATTCTAATCTTCCTATCCAAAAATCTTAATTCTTTTTTTATTTTCTTATTTTAACTTTCCCGTATTTATCTTTAGACCTGGTTCCTTCCCTGTGGGTTCAATATCTTTTCCAACTACATTGCAATTGTATACTTGTAGTTATCATCATTTTTCTATTTGATAAGAGGTATTGACAACACCTACATTTTTCATGAATAAGATTTTGACACAATTATTTGAGGATAAGCCTTACGAAACATGTGTAGCCAAGTCTCACGAACAAGTTCTTGGAACCATTAGTTATTAAACTTATCAGTGGAAAAGTGGTGAATAGCCGCCATTAAAGAAGAGATTCGAGTTGGCTCATTTAAGTAGACTAGTTCACAATTTGGTGCACGCTAGGTATAATAAAGCACAATAGAAGCGAAAGCTAAAGTGTGTAACGATAGTTGTGCTGGTGGAAATCCTGAAGGAGTATGAAGATGAATTCATGGTAGATTTCAATGATAGTGATGATTTGGACAAGGCTCCCATATCCAGCATTCTGGAGAAAGTCACCACCGCCTCCTCTCCTAACCAGAAGGCTGCTTCCTCCAAGGCCAGGGGGAAAAGCCTTGTGAAATCCAAAGTTGATGAGGCCCTTGCTCAGCCTCAAAGATAAAGAAGGCAAATGAAGGCCAAAACCTGCACCCAAAGAGAAGCGAAGGCTAAGATTCAAGCTGAGCAGCAAGCGGAGGAAACAAAAGACGTAACTACAGCCAATGAGTCCTTATGCCAAAAAAAGCTCAAAATGGTGTTTTCTGAGGAATCAGAGGAGCAAGGTGAAGCCAAGAAGTTGCAAGAAGAGGACACTCTAAGTCCTAATGCTATTGTTGAGGTTCAAGAAGTATTTGCCAAAGTTAAAGGCACCCAACATAAGCGTTTTGCCACCAATAGGCCCCTACAACATAATGTGCAGGTGGTGAGCAATGAGGAAGATGTTGGAGATACACTCACCCTTATTCCTGAGGAGTCTGATCCCTAAGAAACTAATATCCCCACACCCTCTTTCAATCATGTTAAGGAATCCTCAACTCAGCATGAGTAACCTCAAGTTGACCCATCCTTGGGTCAAACAGCTATCCTAGAGGTTTCTAAAATTCCTACCTCCTCTTCTCCTGTCAATCTGAAAACCACTTCTACTCTTATAAATCTTTCAAATCCCTTAGTCTCTACTCTTGTAGATTTTAAAAAACAATTTGTAAATTCTCCTCCTCCTTCCAATAATGTAAATTCTCCTATCCAAATGCCTTCTTCACCTATCAATACCCAAAACTCACATATCCACATTTCTTCTCCCACAAAAAGCCATAACTCATTCTCTCGGAGTCATTCTCGAGTAAATAACCCTTCTACCCATTGTTCTTTTATAATTTCTCAATCTCAAACCATTCCTTGTATATCCATTACATCTTCTATTTTGCTTATCTAAAACATCCCCAAACCTTCTCCAAATGTACAAACTTCTAAACCACCCTCTTCTTCAAACCCATCTCCTACCCCCTTAACCCCTCTGTTAGGTAAGTTCCCAATGCTGAGAACTATGCTCATCATGGAAAAGTAAGAGGTCTGACTACTAAGGAAAAATTTATAGCCCGTGAAGCAACTGAACCCAACAGAGAGCCACTTTGTGAGGATTTGGGAGATGCATCTTTCTTGGCAGAAATTAGAGAGTTAGCTAGGAAGAAATTCCATGCGATCAAGATGACCGCTAAGTTATATGGAGCTGTACGCAAAGTGCTACTGGCTCATGAATTGACTGACTTATCCTCAAGATAAAAGGAAAAATTTCCTAAGATTAAACAACACACAAGTGTGCTAAGTGAATCTTTATACTTTGAAGAGTATGAGAGGATACAGGTAGCTTATTGGCTATTCGAGGTCATTTAGAAAAAGAGAGTGCCAAAATTTTGGTGGATAAGAAGGCCCTGATACTCACAGGGTTAACGAATTGTGCAGCCCAGCTTGGTGCAGCAATCACATTTATCCCCATGTCTACTATAATGGCTAATGCTATTACAGGAAAAATAAAGGGTAGTGTGGATACTGCTACTAAGCAGATGAGTCTATTGGGTACCAAAATGGACACTCAAGTGACATAGGTCCATAAAATAGGTGAGGAGCATGCAAAATAAAGAGGCTGACCGATCAAAAGATCGAGAATGTCTTCAAAGAGGTGGAAACAACCCAAGACATTAGCCACAATATAGCAAAGCTGGTTGAAGCTTAGTCAAAGTTCTTACTTCTCCACGATAATAATTAGGATGAAATGGTGAAGCTACTGAAGTCTATCTCTTCAAAAATGGATAAGGCCCATGTCCTAAACATTGACTCTCTGCACACTAAAATGGACACCATCTAGCGTGAGGTCAATGAGCACAGAACCGAGAAGGTCTCCTCTTCGTAGAAGTTTTCGATACAGATGTCACCATCTTCTTCTTAGTGAGCTTAACCATCAAGACATTCTTACCATTACAAGAAAAACCCAACTGGAGTAAGAGATATCCCCATAGATCATAGGCTTGCAGGAGAACTTCAGGCCTGCCCTCAATGCCTTTAATACCTGCCTTGAATAAATTGTGCAAGGTCAAATAGCAAAGGGGGAGAAGGTAGTTGAAGATGCTCTTTGAATGGGTAATCTTAATAAGGGAACTCTACCAAGGCAATCATTTCATCACAAGCCTCCTTAGTAGTAACATCCAAAATCGAATCAAGATAAGACTCCTAGCTCTTCCTCTTTTGTACATAAAAAGTAGCATATGCCATATTCTTTGTATTTTTTCCAAGAACTTGTAATAGGGCTTTAGTATGTAATCTTAGTTTTGGATATAAAAAATGTGCTGACTAAGTCATTTTTTTGTATTAATAAAAATTACAAGTTCACAACTCAAGTTAAGATCTTCTTAAATTTACTTTTATAGTTTATGTATGTTTTTACTGTATATTGAAAATGTTATGCTAGAACTTATACAAGAGACCAACCTTGAAGTAAAGCTGAAGTAAGACGAAGTCCCAAGTAAAGAAAAATCCTCTAAGAATGGGGGAGCTGAGCTACTTGAAGAAGAATCACTTAGTATGGGGGAGCTCAAGTTGACTAAGGGAAGTTACTCAGCACAAGGGAGTCTTACATCACTTTTCAGGTAATTCTGTTATCCCTAAACTATTTAGTCAACTTCTTCTACTACCTTGTTTGCTATCCGTCTAAAATGGGGAAGATTGTTGAACCCAAGTTAATAGTACCTCATAGTACTTTAATGTTTTGGAAATAGCAAACTGTATAAGATAGTGAAATTAATTGAGTACTAAATATACTCTTAATTAATGAAGCTGACTAGAGTTTGTTTTGGGTAAAATAACTCAGTTTTGTTATGTAATTAATTAAGTTACGGCTCAGAGTAGGAAAAGCTAAGTTTGTGTTGAGTACTTATAGTTTAGAGGTATATCAACTTAGCTGTGCTGAGTTAGCTTTTATTAATTAAAATCTTTCTTCTTTGACACTGAGATATTAAATGAAACACTTGCTACTAACAAATAATGTGAGGAATATTCCTTTGATACTTTTCAGGTTAAATAGCGATGAAATTAAGGAAGATTTCTAGAGGTCCTCACAAAGCTAAAGGTGTTAGTACAGAATGTCGGGATTCCCTCACTAAAGTCCAAGATAAAAGGAATCATCTAACATGTGTCATTTTCCAGTGTTTCTACCAACGTCAGCAATTCAATCAATCTGAAGATTCCACGTTGCATTATCGCGTGCCTCTCTCAATCGAATTACTTAAAGATAAAATGAGATTTTGTCAACAGAATTTTATCACTCTTCAACATTCAAATTCCTTTCTCTAAACATCTTGGAATCCGCCTCCAACGGAAAGATTCGAAAGATATGAAGAGAAGAGAAATTGAAGATCAGCAACCTTGAAAAGTTTGCAACAGCTACTTCGCAAAGCTTCAACTATAAATAGAAGACCGTAGTAGACGTTCAAACTTAGTGAATCACCTTGAATTTTTTTTGAGCTGAAACTCTACGAAATTACTCCCTCCTTCAAGAAATTCCGAACTCAAGCAATCAGCAAACATCAATTCCAAATCTCTTTGTAATAGAGAGATTTACTTAGATTTAACATTGTAAAGATTCAATGTTTCTTAAGTTGAATTCAGTTCATAATCTTTTCATTCGAATCTGAGTGTCATTTTAGGAAGGGTACCCAAACTGAGTAAAGCTATAGTTAGGAAGGAAGATACTTTTTGTAAAACTGTGTCTTCACGTTGTAAAGGCTGCTCCACATAAGTAAGGAATGAACACTAGTGGATTAAAGTTTGGAAAAGGTATCAGGGGACTATAGGTAGGCTCAGGGATGAACTAAGAAGAAATTTAGGTGTTGAAGTTCTAAACTTACGCCCTTGGCTCTTACTTTGTTCAGCTCATTCATCACCTCTCCTTTGTTATTTGTTTTTGCTTGAAAAACTAATCCTTGCTGAGTCAAGCACTCAGTAGCAGATTATAGATAAACTATGCTAGCAAAGTTGAGTAATTTATTAAGTTTTTATATTGTAGCTCAGCAAGCATACTCACCACGCATATAAAAACTTAACTTGGTAAAACAGAATTTTGTAAATCTTAAAAGTAACCAAGATGTGCATTCACTCCCCCTCTATGGTTGTTTACAAGCCATCTATAGGACCAACACTTAACAAAGACAAAATGATGAGTGAGTTGGACTTAGTAAAAGCAAAAGTGAAAGTTTAGATCTTTAACACCTGAATTTATCTTGGTTCGGCGCCGAGCCTACCTCCAGTTCCTGGATACCTTCTCCAAGCTTTAATCCATTACGGTTCATTCCTTACATAGGCAGATCAGCCTTCATAGCGAGTAGACTCTGTTTTTACAAAAAGTACCTTGCTTTCTAACTACCACTCCACTCAGTTTGGGTACCCTTTCCAAATTGACACTCAGATTTGAATATGAAAATGTGAACTGAATTGAACTTATAAAATGTTGAATCCTTACAATGTTAAATCTAAGTATTTGATTCTCTCTATTACAAACAGATTTGAAATGATTTTTTGTTGATTGCTTGAATTTTGAATTTCTTGAAGCTGGAAGTAATTGTGCAGAGTTTCAGCTCTTAAAGAAATTTGAGGTGATTTAACAAGTTTCAACATCTGCTTCAGTCTTTTATTTATACTTAAAGCTCTACGAAGTAGTCATTGTAAACTTTTCATCCTTGCAATTCTTCAATTTCTCTTCTCTTCATATCTTTCAAATCTTCTTGTTGGAGACATATTCTAGGATGTTTACGGATAGAAATTTTAATGTTGAGGAGCTATAAAATTTTGTTGATAAAATCTTGTTTATCTTCAAGTAATTCGATTTGAGAGAGGTGCACGAGAATGCAACGTGGAATCTTCAAATTGTTTCACATTGCTGACGTTGGCAGAGTCGCACGGAGACATTGAGAAATGGTGCATTTCAGAGAATTCCTTTTACCTTGGACTTTTGTGAGGGAATCCTGACATTCCTTACTAACATTTTTTATCTTGTGAGGACCACTGAAACTCTTCCTTAATTTCAACGCTTTTTAACCTGAAAAGTAACTAAAAGAATATTCTGTCTCTCACAGAAATCGTTAGTAGCACATGTGTCATTTAATTCTCTAAATGTCAACGAATTCAATTAATAAAAGGTAACTCAGCACAGCTGAGTAGATATACTTCTAAACTATGTAGTACTAAACATGCACTCAGCTTTTCCTACTCTAAGCCATAACATAATTAATTACTCAACAAATTGAGTTATTTTCCCTTAAATAAACTTAAGTCAGCTTCATTAATTAAGAGTATACTTAGTAGTTAATTAATTTCACTATCCTAGTCAGTTTTCTTTTTCCAAAACTTTTAAGTACCATGAGGTACTATTAACTTGGGTTATACAATCTCCCCCATTTTAGACAGATAGCAAACTAGGTAGTAGAAGAAGTTAATTAAATAAGTAGTTTAGAGATATCAGGAATACCTAGAAAGTGATGTATGACTCCTTTATCCTGAGTGACTTTCCTTAGTCAACTTGAACTCACCCATACTAAGTGAGTCTTCTTCAAGCAGCTTAGTTCCCCCATACTTAGAAGATTTTTCTCTATTTTTGGGACTTTGTCTTACTTCAGCTTTTGTTCAAGGTTGGTATCATGTATGAGCTCATGCATCATAGAATCAACTTCACAATAGAAACATACATAAAACATAATAAAGTTAAGAAGATCTTAACTTGAGGTAGGAACTTGTAATTTTTATTGATTAAAAAATAACTTAGTCAGTACATTACTTTTTCTAACTACAAAGAACATGGATTATTCTATTTTCTATGTCCCGTGGAGGAAGAGCCAACAGTCTTGTCTTGATTAGCCTTTGGATGTTACTTCTGAGGAGGTTTACGATGAAACGATTACCTTAGAAGAGTTCCCATGTTAAGATTCATTATTCAAATAGGATCTTCAGCTACCTTCTCCCCCTTTGCTATCTAATCTTGCATAATTTATTCAAGGTAGAGGTTAAAGTGATCGAGGGTAGCTTGAAAGTTCTCTTGTTGGTCGATGATTTGAGGGGAATCTCTTACTCCAATTACTCTTTTCCCTTAGTGGTAAGGAAGTTTTGATCATTAAGGTCGCTGAGAAGAAGATGGTGACATCTGAAGAGGTGCGCAATTTGGTCAAACCCTTGAAATGCAAATTGTTGAAAGCATTGGAGTAAGGCTCTAAATTCCATTGCAGTTAGTGCGATCTTTAGTTACGCTTCGATGTCAAGAACCTTGGGTCCAATAGATGACATACACTTTGTAGTGTAATCAGTATCTTTAGCATCCAATTCACCTATCTTCATCAAAGTTCCAACATTATTCTATAGGTCTTCTACCTTCATCTTAATGACATTCAGATTGGTGTGAATGGTCATACCAATCTCAAGGCATCAAGATTTTGTAGCAGGCAAGCTTGGAGTTGGCATTACTGGAATCATCTTCCCCATTGCAGTGATAAAGAACTTCTACAAAGAGGAGATCTTATCTGATGTGTGCTTATTGACTTCTCGTTAGATAGTGTCTAGTTTGGTGTGGAGAGAGTTAAGATTAACAACTGGCGCCTTATCTATCTTTGCTGAGATATCCATCAACAGGTTCACCATCTAGTCTTGTTTATTATCATTGTTTAGCAAGAACTTCAACTGAGCTTTCAACAGTTTGGCAATGATGTGGTCAACATCCTTCAACAAGTCTACCTCTTTGAGGATATTCTCAATCTTGCGATCTATGAGCCTCTTTATTTTGGCCAGTTCCTCACCATGTTTGTGGACCTGTGTCACTTGAGTTACCATATTGATACTCAAGAGACTCGACTGCTCAGTAGCAGCATCCACTCTACCTTTAATCTTTCTTACAATAGTATTAACAATTGCATCAGATGTGCGGATAGCAGAGATTGCTGCCACAAGCTGTGCTGTAGAATCCATCAAACCGGTTAAGATTAGAGCCATCTTATCCACCATGCTCTTGGACTCTCTTTTTCCAAGTGATTTCGAATAACAAACAAGCTTCGTTGAATCTTTTCGAACTCATTGATGTAGATAGATTTAGTTAGCAAACATGTGTGCTATTTGAATTCTAGCAATTTCATCTTGGGTTTGGAGGATAAGCCCGTCAATTCCCGAGCGATTAGCAATTTTCTTACTACTCCATCTAACTTAGAAGTTGTCTTGAGCCCAAGGAATTTCTTCCTAGCTAACTCTCTAATTTCTACCAAGAAAGATGTATAAGCCAAATCCTCGCGGATTGGCTCTCTAGTGAGTTCAGCATGGGCTATAAAATTTACCTCAGCATTTTGACCACTTGAATTTCCTTGCTAAGCATGGTTCTTAGCATTAGGAACTTCCTTAACTATAGGGGTTAAGGGGGTAGAGGATGGGTTTGAAGAAGAGGGTGGTTCAGAAGAACTTACAATTGAAGAAGTAGGGGGATGGGTTACTTAAGCGGAATAGAAGAGATAAGGGATGTATAAGGAATGGTTTGGGTTTGAGTTTGTACAGGAGAAGAAGGGGTAGAAGGGTTATTTACTAGTGAAGAATTAGGAGAAAATGAGTCTTGGCTTTTAGTAGGAGAAGAAATATGAATATGAGAGTTTTGGTTATGGATAGGAGAGGAAAGAATATGAATAAGAGAATGTACAATGTTAGATGGAGGAGGAGAATTTACAGTTTGTATTTCCGTATCTATAGGAGTGGAAACTGGGGGTATTGAAGAATTTATAGGAGAAGATGGGATTTGAGGATTTACAGAAGAAGTGGGGATAGTATTTTGAGGAACCTCTTAGTTAGCTGTTGGACCCAAAGATGGGTCAACTTGATGTTGCTCATGCGGAGTAGAGGACTACTCAACATGAGTGAAAGAGCGTGTTGGGATGTTGGGGTCTTGAGGATGAATGAAAGGGTGTCCCTGACATCCTCCTCGCTGCTCACCCACCTAGACATTTCTTTATAGGGGCCTATTGGTGGTAGAACGCTTGCGCTGAGTGCCCTTCACTTTGACTAAAATTTCTTGAAATACAACAACAGTGTTAGGACTCAGAGAGTCCTCTTCTCTAGACTTCTTAGCCTTGACCTACTTCTCAGATTCCTCAAAAAGAACCATTTTGTACATTTTTAGTGTAGGGTTTCTTCAACCTCAGTTGCTTCTTCTTGTTCCTCCGCCTGCTCCTCAGCTTGAAGTTTTGCCTCTACTTCTCTTTCTATGTAGGTTTTGTCCTTCATTTGCCTGCTTTGACACTAGGGCTGAGCAGGGCCTCATCGGCTTTGGATTTCATAGGGCTCTTCCCCTTGGACTTAGAGGAAGCAGTTGATAAGTGTATAATTACACTTATTATCATATTAGTTTTATACACTAAACACTATAATTTAAGTCATTTTTATACTTCATATAAAAGATTTCACGTGGTATGTAGTTATTTGTTATGCATATGTAGCTACTAGGTATCTTGGGAGTAAAATGATCTAAAGTGGAATTATATGAAAAAAGAGTGAAAAAGGTGCAAAAAGATGCGTGGAACTTAAAGATTTGACATAGTATTGAAGCTGTAAAAGATTGATGAAGTTATAAGGAGAATTCTGAAAAAAATTACAATTCACGGTCACAACAATCGCGGTCGCGACTTATTCTTCTTCAGAATAGAATTCTGCCAGTCAAAGATTTCACGGTCGTGACTTATATATCGTGGTCTTGACTTAGACGGTTTTCTAGTTTTATCTTCTTAACTACCAACTACCATATAAGCATGATCAATCACCATGAACTACTAATGAATAAACACCTATCAGAAATCAAACAATCATGAGACGGTACCTATCCGTTGTGGATTAGATTGAAGCTTCTCAACCAATCACAATGAAGTGATGCAATAATTCACCAATGGACACCACTCTTCTTATGGATAGATGCAACCCTTCAAACTCTATAAATAGGGCTTCAAAACCTCACAAATTTCATGCAATGATACAGAGGGAAAATATTAGAGTGCATGAGAGAGATATAGTGTGTGTATAAATAGAGAATTCGCTATTTTCATTAGTGTTAGAGAGAAAATGTTTAAGTGATTCAAATCCTTATTTTATCACTAGATTTCTCTATATTCTCAAGCGATTGTTATATAAGTGTACTTGCAAATCACTTATCAATAAAATTTTTCTTTCTTCAATATTCATTTGTTCGATATTCGCAAAGAATAGCATCCTAGCGAACGTTCTGTATGGGCCGAGACCAAATTCAAAGAAGATACACGACTTACAGGAATTGACGATTCCCATTAAAGAGTGGATACGGTTTGATCAACTTTAACTTTCACTTGCATACCCTTACAACTTTGCTTTATTTTCTACTTATACTTTCTATCTCAAAGTTTATTATATGTCTATGTGTCATAATACATATTTCGTGGTAAGTCTTTTATATTAATCAAGGTATATGCGTTGGAGTTAATTTTAAGAGTAGTTTCGGGGTTAATAATGTTGTGTATAATCACTGGATCTTTGATATAACGCTGTTTAGTGAGCCAACATTTTTGGAATGGTAAGTTGCTAAATGTGGCTATATGAGAGCGACCCGTACTAAGCATAGTATTGACGTTGTCCAAATTTATATGATTTTCTTAATTCGTTAGCACTAGGTTTAGAAAAGTTATTTCATATGTTGCTCTACAGCGAATAATTGAACATCTGAGTATTTAGAACCGAGTTTGTTAGATTAGTTTAGTGAACTATAACATCTTTGTTGAACTTGCATGTTTTCTCTACTATCCTTATTTCATAGTGAAAATCTATATATTTAGATTCTCTAATCTTCCATATCTATATTTTCTCATTCTTCATTCGAACCCTCCTATCCAAAACATTATTTTATTTTATTTTCTTTATTTTGTCTTCCTTGTTGATCTTGAGAGCTAGGCCTTCCCTCTGGGATCGATATCTTTTAAAACTACATCCCAACTGTATACTTGCAGTTATCATCATTTTTCTATTTTGATAAGGGGTATTGACAAAACCTATTCTTTACGTGAATAAGTTTTTTGCACCATTAATATATAGCCAAACTCTTTGCTAAAAATGTATTAAACTTATCAGTAGAAAAGTGGCGAACAAGTTTTTGGCACCGTTGCAGGGAAAGGCAAGTGCGTTATATTGATTTAATTTCTAGAAAACATGCAATAATATATATATATATATATATATATATATATATATATGTTATTTCAATTTAATTTTTTTATTTCTGATTTTATTATTTATATTATCTTTATTGAGTTTTCTTTCTAGCGTGTGCATGTCAAGTACGCGTAGTTCGGGAGAAAGTTTGGCATCTTTCAGATCAGAAATAAAACAATTTGGTAGGATGAGAAGACCATAATATAAGAGATAAGAAAGAAGTATGTCTGACGATTAAGGGCAAGGTGAAAATCCAAACTAGGATCAACCTCAACCAAGGCTTATGGATTATGTTATTCCGACCATCAATGGTAATAATCAAGGAATTGCTAGACCACCGATTGATGTGAATCAATTTGAAATAAAACCAGCATTACATCAAATGATTAACAACAATGTGCAGTATTATGGTCTACCCAATGAAAATCCAAATTCTCACAATGCAAACTTTTTAGAAGTCTCTGATACTTTCAAAATGCCCAATGTCCCTGAAGAAGCAGTTAAACTTCACTTATTCCCATTTATACTCCGTGATAAAGTGAAAGTTTGGTTGAATTCATTACCCCCAAATTCAATCATTACCTGGAACCAATTAGCCCAAGCCTTTCTGACTAAATGTTTCCCTTTAGCAGAAACTGCAAGACTCATTAAAGAAATCACTTCTTTTACCCAGAAAGATAGTGAATCCTCATACAAAGCCTGGGAACGTTATAAGGAACTTCAACGAGTTTGTCCTCATCATGGTTTACCTCAGAATGTTATTCTGCAAACTTTCTACAATGGAATAAATCATGCAATGAGAGGAGCAATTGATGCTATGGCTGGGGGATATCTTATGAAGAAAAGTAGTTAACAAGCTTTTGATCTTTTGGAAGATATGGCAAGAAACAATAGGATGTGGCCAGTGGAAAGAGGACAAGTAAGTATTACTAATCCTACTCATTCACATGCTGCATCTACATCTTCTAGTTTAGTTAAAAAGGTCAATGAATTAGATTCTAT
Source organism: Euphorbia schlechtendalii (assembly GCA_949673415.1). NCBI lineage: Eukaryota > Viridiplantae > Streptophyta > Magnoliopsida > Malpighiales > Euphorbiaceae > Euphorbia > Euphorbia schlechtendalii. The sequence goes on from CATIWQ010431890.1 coordinate 13,188, forward strand.
TTCTATTAAGCAAGCACAAATATTTGCTTTATCTAACTAGATAAATAATATGCATGTAAGTAAAAATAACCCTTTGACATGTGAAAATTATGGTCAAATTGGACACACAGCTTTTGAGTGTAACTTTAACCCATGTGTAGGGGAGCAATTAAGTTATGTTCAAAGTCAAGGGAATTCTTATAACAATAATGGAAATAGTTATAGAAATTCTAATTGGAAGTATGGTGATAACCAACAAAAGAATTACAAGAATACTGATAGAATAGGGCAGTTAACAAGTAAAATAGACAAGTTTCTAGAGGGAGTTTGAATTAAGTAATTAGAGTCAGATGAATGTTACAAAAAGTTAGAGAATAAGATGTATCAAATGTTTAAAAATCAATCATCTTCAATTCATAATTTGGAGATACAAGTTGGTCAATTAGCAAATGCTATTCCATCTAGAGGAAAAGGTCATTTACCTAGTAACACAGAAGAAAATCCTAAGGAAAATGTGCATGCTATAGCTCTTCGAAGTGGTAAATTACTTGATGAACCAAATCCTTCAGGTATGCTTACTAATGATGTTGTTGAAGTGCTGGATGAATATCCGAGTAAATCTAATAACAGTGTAGGAGTGGATGAACAGCCTAAATCCGGAAAGGTTAATCCCCTTCAACCACCATTTCCACAAAGAATGAAGAAGAAGAATGAGGATAAGCAATTCATCGAATTCATCAACAAACTCAAAGGTCTGGAAATAAATCTTTCATTTATTGAAGCCATAACTTAGATTCCTAACTACAGTAAGTTTATCAAGGAACTTTTATCTCGAAACCATAATTTAGAAGGAATATCAAAAGTATCTGTAACTAAAGATTGTAGTAAAATAATAGCTGTTACAATGCCCACTAAACTAAAAGATCCAGGAAGTTTCACAATTCCATGTAAACTTGGAAACATTTCTTTCCCAAAATGTTTATGTGATCTTGAGGCTAGTATAAATCTTATGCCTTTATCAATCTTCAAGGAGTTAAAGCTTGATGATGAAGTTAAAAGGACAAATATGGTCTTGCAATTGGTCGACAAGTCTATTAAACGTCCTTATGGCATAATAGAAGATGTATTAGTTAAAGTGGATATGTTTGTTTTCCCAACTAACTTTGTTGTGCTAGATTTTGCATATGATGAAAAGTGTCTTATAATTTTATGAAAACCTTTTACGCATACTGGCAAAGCATTGATCGATGTTTCGGAAGGTAAAATTAAGTTAAGAATAGGTGACGATACTGTAGAATTTAATATGGGTAAAGCTGATAAATATCCTATGGATGAAGATATTTGCATGAAACTTGACTTGATTGATGCTTGCATCCAAGAAGTTGTTAACCTAGATTTCATTCATGAATATGAAGTCGAGGGGTTGAAAAACTCCTTCGATCTTTAAATCTTTTATATTTTCCTACAAATATATATGTATATATAGTAGTATAATTTTTATGTATTTTAAATTAGTATACTTTTATAATAAAAGAAAAAAACAAAAAAATATTTTAGATTTTTCCATATCAGGATCATGACATGTATCGCGCTCATGATATATTTGATCTAAGCTTTCTATTTTTGAGTAAGAAAGAGTCACAATCGTGACTTACTCTCGTGATCGTGACCTGTGCGATCTGCACAGCAGTTATTGCTGTAACAACTATTTTCTAACGGTTATATCTAAAATATATCCATTGCAAAGGCAATAATTATCCTAATTTCCCTATAAATAATCACTTTTCATGCTTTGTTTTCACTAAAACTCTTATTCTTAATCACAATCCTTGGCAAAAATCAAGTTTTCTCTGTTTTTCAAATCAAACACTGTTATTTCTTTGTTGATTTCAATGGCTCCTAAGAAGTCTACAACAACTAAAGGGAAGAACAAGTTGGTCAACCAACAAAATAAGTATGGATGTCCTTTTCTGATTTATAGTGATGAGGAAGTGGAAAGATACTTGAGAATCAATAACTTCAATTTTTATGGTATGCTTTTCTACGATCCTACTTTTGTAATTGATGCTGGGATTCACATTAAAGTAAAGGAGTATTTCTCGCTGTTTGGATTGGGGAAGTTTGTGAATATGTAATTTCCTTTTATCAAAGAATGGATCCTCGAATTCTTGGTTACTGTTAATGATGATGGGAATGCCTTGAAGAAGAAATTCAGGAATGAAGGAGAAGAATATAAGTTTACAATGATGGATTTAATCAAGTGGTTTGGTTTGGGAGAGAATTTTGATGAAATTGAAAAAGATGAAGATTACGAGTTGATAGATATTTGGACAGAATT
>CATIWQ010431894.1:0-21653 GCA_949673415.1 Euphorbia schlechtendalii
ACTTATGAACGTTGCAAACTCTCTATCTATACACACACTATATTTCTCTATAATTGCACTCCAATGTTCTCCTCTCTTGTGGTGCATGAAATTTGTAAGTTTTGAAGCCCTATTTATAGAGTTTGAAGGGTTGCGTCTATCCAAACGAAGAGTTATGTCTATTGGTGAAAGATTGCATCTCTTCATTATGATTGGTTGAGAAGCTTTGATTTAATCCATAATGGATAGGCAACTTTTTATGATTGGTTGACTCCTGATAAGTGTTTATCCTTCAATTGAAGAGGTATCTCTTATCAAAGGGCTGAAGTTCAACTTGCTTAGCATAGCCCAACTTTAATGGCAAACAAGTTATGTTTGACTCAACAAGCTACTCATTTATTGACTATACGAATGTATCTACTATACTCTTTACTACTAGAGTTAAGAATGTTTATGTGATTGACTTATCCCATGGCTCCGCTAATGTTTATCGTGTTTCTTAGGAGGAAAGTTCATGCCTTTGACATAGAAGGTTGAGTTATATAAATATGAACATTCTATCAAAATTAGCTAAAAAGTAATTAGTTATAGGTTTACCCAATATCAGCTTAAGAAAAGATATGCTTTGCTCAACTTGTCAACTTGGTAAGAGGTTAGAAAGTCTTTGAGATCAATTAATAATGTAGTAACTAAAAGACTATTGGAGCTCCTACACCAGGATCTTTTTGGCCCTATTCAACCTATGAGTATTGGCGAAAAGAGGGTTTCCTTAGTTGAAATAGATGACTTCACAAGATTCACTTGGGTAATCTTGCTCAGTAGCAAAGTGATAAGTGTATAATTACACTTATTATCTTGATATTTTTACTCATAAAATGATGTGGTTTAGAGTCATTTTATACTTCATATAAAAGATTTCACGTGGCATGTAGTTGTTTTTTATGCAAGTGGAGAAATTAGGTGAATCTTGGGAGTAAAATGATTAAATATGGAATTCTATGCAAAAAGAGTGAAAAAGGTGCAAAAAGATGCATGGAATACAAGGAATTAGCTTAGGATCGAAGTTGTCAAAGATCGGTAAAGTTGCAAAGAAGAATCAGAAGAAATGCATAAGTCACGACTATGTCACCATCGTGATTCCTATTCGCGATTGGCCAAGTCACGCTTGCGACTATCTATCATGATCGCTACTTATCATTCTTCACAAATAGTGAGTTACCAACTTACATTCACGATCGTGACATGTATGTCATGCTCGTTAATTGTGACAGGTTTCATAAACTCTTCTCAACTTCCAACCATCGAATAAAAATGATCAACCACCATCAACTGTTAATCGAAGAGACACCTTTTGGAGACAATGCAACCACGAAAAGGTGCCTATCCATTGAAGATAAGGATGAAATCTTGCATCCAATCACATTGAAGATGATGCAACCCTTCACCAATGAACATGACTATTTGTTTGGATAAAAGCAACCTTTCACACTCTATAAATAGAGGTTCAAATCAACCATTTCATACATAGAGATAGAGAGCAGATGATATGAGAGGTTATGTACACGATAGAGAGTGAAAGTTATATAGATTTCGCTAAGTTCAAAGTGTTAGAGAGAAAAATGTATAAGTGATTCGATTCTTGTTTTAATCACTAGATTTCTCCAAAAATTCGAGCAATTGTTGTATGAGTGTAATTGCAAAGCACTTATTAATAAAAGTTTCTATTCTTCAACATTCTTTTGTTTCAATATTCATAAGGAATAGCATCTTAACAGAGGTTTTGTACAAGTAGAGACCGAATTCAATGTAGAAGCAGGAATTGCAAGAATTGATGACTCCCATTGAAGAGTGGATACGGTTTGATCAACTTTAGCTTTCACTTGCATACCTTACAACTTTACTTTGTTTTCTACTTATACTTTCTAATTCGAAGTTTATGATACGTCTATGTGTCATAACTAGTATTTCATCTTCTGTCACTTATATTAATGAAGTTATATGCTTTCAAGTTAACTTTAAGAGTAGTTTCAGGGTTAACAAGATTGTGTATAGTCACTAGATCTGTGATTATAACACTATTTAGTGAGCCAACATTTTTGGAGTGGTAACTTGCTAAATATGGCTATGTTAGAGCTACCCGTACTAAGCATAGTATTATTGTTGTCTAGGTTTTTATAAGTGTCATAATTCGTTTACCTTAGATTTAGAAAAGTCACTTCATGTGTTGCTTTGCGATGAATTATAGGATATTTGGGCATCTAGAACTGAGTTTATTGAAGTTATCTAGTGCATAAATCAGTCTTGATTATTTTGCATATTTTACTCCACTATACTTGTTCTTTGGGAATATCTATATGCTTTTCATCTTCTCTAATCTGTTCATGCATCTGTCCATTCATTAGTCTACCATTCAAAACCTTCAAATTATTTTATTTTCTTTTGTTTCGTAACTCTAGTTGATCCTTAGAACTGAATTCCTTCCCTGTGGGATCGATATCTTTTGAAACTACATCGCAACTGTATACTTACAGTTATTATCATTTTTCTATTTGATAAGTGGTACTGACAACAACTGATTTTATTTAGAACTTTTATATTATAAGTAGAAAAGTGGCGAACATTTAACCGATAAGCTCACTAAGCAATTAGATGAGTTGACTGCTGAGATAACAGCTTTGAAGAAGAAATAGGTTCCTCCTCCAACCAACAGTCAACCTTTGGGTAACCAAACTCGCAATTCTAAGAGGAAGAATTCCTCTAAAAAGAAGAAAGCGAGCTAGCCAAAACAAAAAACAATGTGTGGTTTTTGTGGGAAAGCTGGACATGCCACAGTCCTTTGTAGGCATAAAAATGGTAATTATGATAAGTACAATTGGTCTAATTTAAGCACTGCTAACAAGGGAGGACCCAGCTCAAAAGCATGGGTACCTAAGAAAACGTAACTGTTTTATAGGTGAGCCTTAGATCCGTTTATGACTCTCGAATGTGGTATTTGGATAACGGATGCTCAAGGCATATGACAGGAGATGAAAGTTAGTTCATCTCATTGGAGCGCAAAAGAAATGGAAGTGTCAGCTTTGGTGATAACTGAAAAGGGAAGATTGTAGGTTGTGGCAATGTTGGTGTCTCTCCTTCAATTGAAAAGGTTTCTCTAGTCAAAGATCTATAGTTCAACTTGCTTAGTGAAGACCATGTTTGCGATAAAGGAAGAAAGGTTACATTCAACTTAGCAGGCTATTTAGTAATTGGATGTAAGGCTGACTCAACTATTCTCTTTTCTCCCATGATCAATAATGTTTTTATGTTTGGTTTATCCCGTGGCTCCACTAATGTTTATCTTGTATCTAAGGAGGATAATTTGTGGCTTTTGAATAGAAGGTTGGTTCATACTAATATGAACATTTTATCCAAACTTGCTAAAAAGAAATTAGTTGTGGGGTTACCCAGTACCAGCTTTGAGAAGGAAAACTTTACTCGGCTTACTGGCTAGGTAAGCAGGTTAAGAAATCATTTAGATCAAGTATTCACATAGTAACTAAGTGACCATTGGAGTTACTACACTAGGATCTTTTCGGCCCAGTTCAGCCTATGAGTTTGGGAGGTAAGAGGTTTTCTCTAATGGTTGTGAATGACTTCACGAGATTCACTTGGGTTTGTGATTATAACGCTATTTAGTGAGCCAACATTTTTGGAGTGGTAACTTGCTAAATATGGCTATGTGAGAGAGATCCGTACTAAGCATAGTATTATTGTTTTCCAGGTTTTTATAAGTGTCATAATTCATTTACCCTAGATTTAGAAAAGTCATTTCATGTGTTTCTCTACGGTGAATTATAGAATATTTGGGCATCTAGAACCGAGTTTGTTGAAGTTATCTAGTGCATAAAACATTCTAGATTATTTTGCATATTTTACTCCACTTTACTTATTCTTAGGGAATATTTATATGCTTTGCATCTTCTCTAACCTATTCATGTATCTGTCCATTCATAAATCTACCATTCAAAACCTTTCACTTACTTTATCTTCTGTTGTTCCGTAACTCTAGTTGATCCTTAAAACCGAATTCCTTCCTTGTGGGATCGATATATTTTAAAACTAGATCGCAACTATATACTTGAAATTATCTTCATTCTTCTATTTGATAAGCGGTACTGACAACACCTGTTTATATTTAGATCTTTTATATTATCAGTAGAAAAGTGGCGAACACAAAGATGAAACCTTTTATCAAACTTAGTAACTGAATAATGAATGAACTAGGAATTAAAATCATTAGAATTTAGAGTGATCATGGATGCGAATTTGAGATTTTTCATTTTGAAGAATTCTATTCAGCAGATGGTAATAACCACATATTTTTAGCTCCTTAGACGCCTCAATAAAATGGGGTTGTAGAAAGGAAGAACAGAACCATAGTTGAGATGGCTCGATCTATGCTGAGTGATAATAATCTAATAAAGTATTTTTGGGAAGAAGCTGTTAACATAGCCTATTATATCCTTTATTGAGTTTTAATTCTCTCAATTATGAAGAAAACACCCTATGAGCTTTGGCGAGGGCGCAAGCCTAAAATTGGTCATCTCAGATTATTTGGCTGTAGGTGTTTCATTTTATATACCAAGGAGCAACTAGTTAAGTTTGATATCAAGGCTGATGAAGGCATATTTTTAGGTTACTCAACTAAAAGTAGGGAATATAAAATATATGTCAAAAGAACTGGTCTTTTGGAGGAGTCTATGCATGTGAATTTTGATGAAATTAACAATATAGGTAGACCCGCCTCTAATGCCGATGAAGGAGTAATCCAAGTAGAAAATCAATTCAACATGCCATTCTCTATGCTACCCAACCCATCACTAGAGCCAAACATTGAGGAAGTCAAAGCTAATGAAGATCTTTCAATCAACTTCAATTAAGAAGATTGAGCTCAACCTCCTAACCTAGTGTAAATATTCTTGTTGAAGATCTAAATTTCCCAAGAGAGATTAGAACTCATCGCAATCACCCAAATTGAAAGAATTGTTGATGATGTTCATAATCCCGTAATGACGCAAGGTTATCTTAGTAGAATGATGAGCCGTCCATCTTTCATCTCATTGGTTGAACTCAAGAAGTTTGAAGATGCAAAAGGAGATGACTACTGGATGATCATGATACAAGAAGAATAAGACTAATTCAAATGCACTGATGTTTGGGATCTACTACCTAAGCCTAGAGGAAAATCAATCATTGGAAACAAATGGGTATTCAAGAACAAGCTTGATGAAGATGACATTGTTGTGATAAACAAAGCTAAGCTTATTTCATAAGGTTACAATCAACAAGGGATCGATTATGATGAAACCTATGCATTAGTAGTGAGGTTTGAAGCTATCAAGATTCTATGTGCTTTCACATCCCATATATATTTCAAACTATTTCAAATGGATGTGAAAAGCACTTTTCTAAATGTATTCTTTCATAAGGAAGTTTATGTGTGTCAACCTCCTAGATTTGAGTATACGAAGAAACCAGAGCATGTCTACAAGCTAAAGAAAGCTCTGTACGGATTGAAATAAGCACCCCATGCTTGGTATGAGAGGCTGACCAAATTTTTACTCAGCAAAGGCCATAAAAGAGGAAAATCATATACAACTCTGTTTATCAAGCGAAGGAAAGAAGATGCGCTATTGGACCAACTATACATTAGTGATATCATATTTAGAGCAACTAATGAAAAACTTTGCAAAGAGTTCATCATGCAGATGAAAAGTGAGTTTGAAATGTCAATGATGGGAGCTCAGCTTTTTTTTTTGGAATACAAATCAAGCAAAGTGAAGATGGAATCTTCATTAGCCAAGTAAAGTATGCCAAAGAAGTTCTAAAGAAGTTTGACTTGGAATATTCAAAGCCAATGTCAACTCCTATAGCCACATACACTATCTTGAGTAAGGACGAGGCTGGTAAGCACGTAGACATTAAATTCTATAGAGTTATTATTGGCTCACTTCTTTACATAACTATTAGCAAGCCTAATATTCAATATTCAGTAATGATATTGTGCCCGATATCAAGCTGACCCTGGAGAATTTCACTTAGCCATTATTAAGAGAGTCCTCTAGTATTTGCAAGTTTCCATAAATGTAGGACTGTGGTATCCAAACATCTCAGATTTCACTCCTAGAGGATACACAGATGCAGATTATGGAAGAGAAAAGCTTGATAGAAAAAGCACCACAGGAGGATGCCATTTCCTTGGAGATGACTTGTATCATGGTATAGTAAGAAGAAAACTTCTGTTATGCTGAGTACTGTAGAAGCTGAGTACATGGCAACAAAAAGTTGCATAGTACAAATGTCATGAATTAAGCAACAATTAGAAGGTTATGGTATAAAGTCTACATGCCTCGAAGTTATGTGTGATAACAAGAGCACAATTGACCTATCCAAAAATCCAGTTCAATATGGTAGGAAGAAGTATGTCAATATTATACAACACTTCATAAGGGATCATATTCTAAGAGGATATGTTAAATTGGAGTATGTTCCATCAGAGGAGCAACATGTAGACATTTTTACAAAGCCTTTAGCAAAGGAGCAATTCAACACTCTCAAGGAGCTAATTAGCATGGCAAATCCAATTTGATAAAATTTCTAGAAGAACGCCTAAGTGTCCTAGGCTAAATCAAAGTTGTGATAACTTGTTTGAGGTAACATGTATTTTACTCAACTTCGTAAACACCATTAGTTTAAGTTTCTCACAGTTAAACTTAAATCTCTCCTTTTAAGAGTTTTTGAATTTAAACCGTTTCAACTAAACTACAGCATTTTACTAAGTCAGTTAAACTTTATGTTCAATCTCACTATCAGTTTGATCTTTTCTTCTAGAGATGATATGTACTGTATTGCAAGTACAATGGCTATAAAAGAGAGACTTAGTTTGGAAAGGGAACTCACTTGCATTTTGAAGTGCAATCGTTTTTCTCTTAAAATCACTAATTTTTCTCTCTACTCTCAACTGCAATTTCTAATGGCATCTTCAACTCAAGAATCAACCCTAGATGTATCAGTTCATCCTCAAGGAAAAATCACAGCGAAACATGTATATCAACACTACTTGCGATACAAAGAAAGTTATTTTTTCCGTAAGGAATTGTTTTTACCCAAATCAAGTTGGGTCTTACTGAAAGGGAGTTTGGGCTAGTATATGAAGTAGACTACAATGAATTCTTGAAGACTAGCACTTTGTAGAGGGTGATTAAGGAGAAAAACCTGAGGAATTTCTTACTTCTTGATGAACCTGCCATCAAGGAAATCATGCACAACTTCTACACCAACCTCTACACTATTGAAGGATTTCTTGGTATCCTAGCCATAGAGATTAATAGAAAGTCCTGTTTGATCTCTGCTAAGTTGATTGGAAGCATAATCAGGATGCATTTAAAGAAAACTGAGTTGTGTAAAAATGGAGATGAAGAAAATGTGGATATCCTAGAAGATTAGGAATTGTCAACAAACTATGGCTCAAGGGAAATAAGAGCCTTTAGTTTGACATGGAGGGAAAGGGCTTGCCATGAGCTCTTGGTGAATTTTCTCTTCCCCAAGATGGGATCTCTCTCAAGCTGCACCAAATTTGAGAGATGCATAATATATCACATGGTGAATGGGAAGTAGCTCAATTAGCATGTCTTGATTCTCCACCATCTCACCAAGGTGAACACAATCCACTATGGTTATCTCATTATAGCTATAGTGAAGGCTCTCAAGATCATTATGGAAGGCTATGAAAGAGCAAGAGGGAAGTATCTACTTATAGTAAGGAAGATCTTTGACCTAAAGCATTTTAAGGATCTTCATTTCTCAACTCTTTACTTTGAATACACCAAGATCCATGATATCAAGCTGAAGAAAGTCAAAGCGGTGCCTACTGTGGTGCTTGAAGATATACAAAAAAAGATATGGACTCAGACATTGATGAGTTAGAGGAGTCTGATGAAGAAACAAAAGATGAGCTTCCTATTAGGGCACATTTGATAAAGGCTAAGGTAACCGTGAGTCTAGTAGATAAGAAAGTACCAACGAAGAAGGTTAATCTAAACAAGAGAAAGAAAGTAGCAGTGCCTGCTAAGGCACAACTCAAGAAGAAGCTCAAGCTACCAAAGCTGAGAGAGAAGTAGAGGCAAAGGCAAAGAAGGTAGCTAAGGAAGATGAGACTATAAAAACATCTAGTCAGCCTCCTCCAAATCTCAATTTTGTTGAAAAAGTCTTGAAGATGATTGCTTCTAAGATTTTGGAAGAGCTAAGGAAGAGGAAGAGGCAAGCTGATAAATTGGACCCTGAAACTGAGACAACGTTCCAACAAGTTGTGAAAAAGCTTAAGGGAGTCCAGAAAAAGAGGAGCGCTCCTAGTAGATCAAGGAGAGTGCTTAAGCTCGTTGTGAGTGATGAAGAAATAGAAGAAACAAAGTATGACTACTAAACCAAGTTCTAAAATTCCTTCCCCCTCACCTACACCTTCCACTTTTAAACCAAGTTCTCCAAAAAAAAAAACACCAACACTTTTGCACCACCTCAAACTACTACAACTGAACTCATTCCCTCTCCTATAAAAAGTTTATCACCTTTTGCTGTAAATATAACTACTCCTTTACCCAACGATAATGTACAAATTGACCCAATTCCACCTTTTACCGATTTTCAACTACCCCTTCTTCAAACCCTAACTCCTACCCCCTTAATCCCTTTGATTGAGGAAGTTCCTCAAACTGAGAACTATGCTCGGGGGGAAACAATAACAGATGTGAGTGGTGTTGAGGAAAATTTTATAGCTAAGGAAGCAACCCTTACCGACAGCAATAAGGCCCAAGAAGACTCTGATGATACCTCTATCTTAGCTAAGATAAGAGGGCTTGTAAGGGCTAAATACCCTACTTTTAAGTCAAATGTTGAGTTAAATGCCACAGTTAGCCAAGTGCTACTGATTGAAGAACTAATGACCAGCACAAAGAAGAAACATACCACAATGCCTGAATTTGAAGAGTACATAAGTATCCCCTTAGAGTTTGTTTACTTTGAAGAATTCGAGTGCATCCAAGGAAGCTTATTTAAATTTAGAACCCTCCTTGTCTAGGAGAGTGCTAAGAGCTTGGTGGATAAAATGGCAACTATCCTTAATAGACTGACTGACTCTACAGCTCAATTGAATACCATTGTCTGCTTTATCCCCACCTCTAATGTCATCACTAACGTAGTGGTAGGAAGAGTAAAGGGTAGTGTTGAAAAAATATGTCAAATTTGATGTTGGCATATGATAAGAAGATTGATGAGGTTGTTAAGAAAGTGGCCAAGCTTGTGCTAAACTTAACATAATTAGATAAAAATGTTAACTTAGCTTGTGCTATTGTCAAGGCTAATATGAAGGACACACTGAAGGAATCTCAAAGGCAATGATCTCCACTATGGATAAATTATTTCCAAATTCAAGCTCTTCCGTAGATCCTGAGAATGGATATATTATCCATAAGAAGCTGAATGTCCTAGTGGATTGGATCAATGAAATGCACGATAAGATTCAAGCTCTCATGGAAATCGATATAGAGGATGCTGAGGACATAGAATTCACAACAAAAACCATAAATGCTATTTGTCGAAGAATCATTGACATGGAGACTCAATTTAAGGTTGCGCTATTAGTTAGTGATTTTAGGGGACTGCTATAGTGTTTCCAACAATTTGCGTGCCAAGAATCTGATTTGGTAGCTCATCGCACCCAGTGCCCATCAATTGCTATTTCAAGAGCTTAACAACTAAGAAGTCCTTTCCTCACCTGGTAAAGAGAAACTAGTTAATGAGATTGATCCGGTCTTGGTAGGGTAGTAGGAGATGTACTTGTTAGGCATGATGTACGCCCTAGAGGAAATTATGGTGATATATCTTAATTATTTATAATGTAGAAACAATTTCAAATTATTATTATTAATAATAAAAGGCATCTTTGTTATTTATCAAGGTTTTGGTTTACATTCATGTATCTCGCCGGTATCATATATATATAGTATTATATATATATGCACATTGATAATACAAAGTCCGTGACTACTTCATAGTGTAAAAGTGAGAGGATATAGTGGGAGCTATGTGGCGTGAGAACTACACATATGTGATACTACGAATAGTCTAAATATCCCTAGTCATAGTTTCATTCAAATTGGACATCAATGAAGCGGACAGACTAGCATGTGTAGGCTTACTCTTTGGATTAGATCCAAGTAGCCAATCTCACGAGTTGAAGGTGGTACCTTGAGTTAATACATGAATGTATTCGGATAATACATTGGAGACTATTATAAGATAGACACTCAACTTGAGATAGTGGTTACCTTATGTAGGTTTTACGATACTTTGGGTCATACTTATTCATACCCTAGAGATCAGGATGATACGGGTGATTATGGGTATAGTGATGATCACATGTTGGTAAGCCGAGTAGTCAAGATGGGATCCTTCGCTCCTAGTATAGTGATATAATAGGGAGATGTAACTTAGGGCCTCTTGTTGAAGAGACATACTCATAAACCTTTGATCCGAGTATAAGATTGATAAAACGGGTTTCTAGTCAATCTTGATACATTGTGGCGAGTGGTGTTCTTCATGAAAAGTTTAATTCCAGGATAGCTACGACTATTACATGAGCTAACACTTAATCCGAGCTCAATAAACTGAATGTTACTCAAATTGATGGAAGGAGTGCATTGTATCGGTTACTACTGCAAAACCGGATTAAGTCATAAGCACGTGACATTCTGAGTATCAATGGATCATACGCCTTTGCTAGAAAGCCCATTGATCGTCTAGAGTCATCAAGATCGATATCGGTCTGGAACACTAATTTGAAAGGTTCTCACATGGAAAGCCAAGTTTAGGTTAACCTCTAGCGGCTCTATACTTCAGGATCCTATGAGGTCACACACTTTGGGTCTTTACCGGTCTAAGTAAAGAATCTATAGACTGGGTCTACATCGAGAATATTTAGGTTGTCAAATTCGTTGAAAGAATTATTTATTGGTTGGACCAGATAGACAATTAAAAAGGATTAAAGGAGAATATAGGGAAAATTGCACAGATCGAAGCAAAGGAATTTTTCCCATTGCGAGTGGAACCCAAATGAACATGGGTTGTTCAGAGTGGGGCCTGCGCGGCTGCTCCGCAAGCAAAAAAGCTCATGGGTAGTTGGCCTAAAGTGTTGCCCACGGCATCGCTCCCTTTAATTAAAGCATTGCCCATAAGGGTTTCCCTTTTAGAGGTAGCATAGGTTCTAGGGATCCGCATGGCTGACCCATTTTTTATGATTGGATTTTCCCATCCCACATTGTTAATTGAGGGAAGTTTTCAAATCCCCTCTCCCTATAAATAGGCCTCCCATTCCCCTTTCCTTAGTACTTCAGCTTAGCCTTTCTCTTTGAGTTTGACATCTTTTCTTTGTGAGATTTTGGAAGACCCACCACGAGTTTCTCCAAGTAACAAAGAATTCTTTAGAAGACTCTTTCTATTTTAAGTGAGCCTTCTCAGTTAATATTTTCATGTTGGTCTTCAAGCAGTCTAGCACCTGCTATTGTCTACCAACGAGTTTTACCTCAATGAAGGTTTTGGTCGGTGAAGATCCATGTGGATCAATTATAGAGGCTATCCTAGTTTGGAGGCTAGTGCCTAAGGAGTTTTGCTGAATGGCTCTAAGAGAACGCTGCATCTAAAAGAGAGAAGCATGCATCAACTAGTAATGTCTTTAATTTAGATGTTAGGTTTCTTTTATAATTTTTATAAACTTTTTGGCATGTATGGAATGTTTCAACTTAGATTATATCAATCATGGCATGCTTAGGAGTTCATTTAGGGTTAATTTGAAGTGTTGAAATTCTGCCTTACAACATTGCATGTTCAATGACTATCTTGATTAACCAGCAGTGGTATCACAGCCCGCCTTATACTGTGCATGATTGATTATAATATGTTGAAATTGATATTTTCTGTGAATTGATTAAATTATGCTATGCATGATTTAGGTTTCAATTCTCGTTATAGAAAATGATGTGATAAGTAGATTAAGGTTTTGCTCAAACATAATCTAGGTGATTATTATATAAATTAAAAATGTTTTACCACACTTGTAAATGATTTAAATTGAGGGTCGTCTCATACTTCACTCAATTAAAGAACGAAATCTTTATATCATAGTTGTTTGTAGTGCAACGAATCAAAGTGCCCGTGGTTATTTTAGCAAGGATTGGACTTAACTACTCATTTACTTTAAGGGTGCCTCTCCTACCTGGAAATCTCCATCAGTATTAGGTTCAAGTGTACCTAAGGGACTTTTATGACTTAGGTTATTTCTAGTATAAGAGTTAGATTCTGCATACAGTTTTACAAATGTGGTTTAAGTTATTAAATTAAAACTTAAAGACATAGGTGTTAGAACTTAAACATGGACCTTGTTTGTTTTGCATGCTATGTGGAATCTTGGCATAATGGAATGATTATGATGTACTAGTCCTGAGCATGTTTCCTTAGAGTTAATAATTCCAAATAGCCCGAAAATATTGTTATCATAATCATATCCATGATGTAAAACCTAGACTAGGGAGAGACTAGTGGCACCAATAAAATCCCTACAACAATCTTAAGGTAGTAGATTGTCTTCCCGTCATAAGTCATGATACGAACCTTATTATCGGATGTAAGGACATGTACAACATGCTTTCCCCTAACATGTGTTTGGTCATAAATCTAGATGGGGTTAATGCCTTAACCAAAATGGGTTGGTTATCCATATCATTAGAGCTAATGCTAGATTGGAGACAAATTTGAGGAGTCATACAATTGGGTATGCACTTCTTGAGAAAGAGACTCAAATGGATTAGCAATTGCATGGGATGCAAATGGATGGGTTCGAACCATGGTTGACTTGTTATGACTTGACATGCTATCGTGAGGGGTCATGATAAGTGGCTATGGATGCTACCTACTAAGGAAAATTGGTTGGACCAAATTTTTCGAATTTAAATAAAAGGTGCTATTTGAATGTTGAGAAAATAGTAGGAATTATGTATTTAATTAAAGACCTTATGTTAAATGCATGTACATATGCTAATGTCTAAACAAACTCTATCTTATATCTAGGTTGAATATGATCACTAAAAAATATACTCGCATTAATATCGATCCTCTTGTTGATATAAAATATGATGCTTACAACTTCAATGAGTGGTTTGAGACTATTAGAGGAGTTCTTCAAAACTACTACATGGATTATGTTTTGACTGATCCAAGTCCCACACATCCCGGTAAGAATGATTTTACATGTGAGATGAATGATTATGAGGAGCACAAGAGAAACTGTGAGTTTGCTGTAGAACTCATGTCAGACCACATACTCCCAAAGTACACACGTGTGTACAAAGGGTTGGATCTCGCAACCATGATTCATCATCTCAAATCAGTGGAAATTTAGGAATATGAACTATTCCATAGTAAATTGCAGGGAGACACCTCAGTAGTAGAGTTGGTTATGAACATATATGACAAGTCGGAGAAATTGAGAAAGTTAGGAGTTGAATATAGTGAGTAGTCTTTGAAGGAAATGGTATTGAGGGTATTACCCAATAAATATGATTCCTTTAAGAAGATGCTTAAAGAATGTTCTACCAACTCTACCTTAACCCAACTTATAGACTTTCTCGAGATTTATGAGATTGAGTTTATAAATAAACTCAAAGAGCAAGTAAATGCTGAGGACCTTAAGTTAAAGAAACTCAAAGCTTTAAAGGGAAAGATGACTAAGAAACCTTTCAAAGGAAATGGTCAGCGTGCCACTAGTACCTTGGAAATAATACATTTCTATGTATGTGGTCCAATGAGTGTTAAGACATACAAGGGTCAACTACTTCATAAGCCTTATCAATGATTACTCACGATATGGTTATCTGTACCTTATGAGGCACAAGTTTGAAAGTTTTGAGAAATTCAAAGAGTTCAAAACCGAAGTAGAGAAACAGCTTGGGAAAAGTATCAAGACCCTTCGATCTGATCGAGGTGTTGAATACTTAAGCCAAGAGTTTCAGGATTATTTAAGGGATAATGGTATTTTATTCTAGTGGACACGTCCTTATACACCCCAACACAATGGAGTGTCAGAAATGAGAAATCGAACCCTACTCAATATGGTTCGGTCCATGATGAGCCAAGCAGAACTCAGCAGATCCTTTTGGGGTTATGCACTTGAGAGCGCATTTTATATACTAAATAGAGTGCCCTCAAAATCAGTTGATCAAACACCATATGAATTGTCGTATGGTAAGAAACCAGCTCTTTCTCACATGAGAGTTTGGAGATGTCCTACTTACATAAAGAGAACAAGTTTAGATAAGCTTGGTGTTAAGTTTGACAGGTGTCTGTTTGTAGGTTACCCTAAGGAGACTATGGGTTATACCTTTTATGGTTCCAACGAACAAATGGTACTTGTTTCTAGAAATGCTCAATTCCTCGAGAAGGAGCATATACTTGCAAAAGCTAGTGAGAGCAATCTTGAGAAGATCAAACAGACAATCAACTGACTGTTCCTATGCCTATTACACAAGAAAGTGTAAGCATGGAACAACCTATTATAACACCGACATTGTATTGGTCAAGTCAAGCTCCAATCACTCTCGAGCTATACGAGTTTCTCATCACTAATGATAAACATCTCTTCCTTATGGAAGATGATGAGCCCAAGAATTACATGGAGGTAATGGAAGGCTCAGAGTTTGACAAATGGTTTGCAACCATGAGGTTAGAGATGGATTCCATGTACGAAAGTCATGTTTGGAACTTGATAAATGCTCCAAGTGGGATTAAGCGCATAGGATGCAAGTGGGTTTTCAAGAAGAAAACAGACATGAACGGTAATGTAACTACCTATAAAGCAAGGCTGGTTTCAAAAGGTTACAATAAAAAAGAAGGCATTGCCTATGTTGAAACCTTTTCACCTGTGGCCATGCTAAAGTCTATCAGGATACTCCTTGACATCACCGCTCATTATGATTATGAGATTTGGTAGATGGATGTAAAAATGGCATTCCTTAAGGGGAATCTGGATAAGGATGTGTATACGGCACAACCCAAGGGTTTTACATCCAAGGATGGATCAAAGGTATGCAAGTTGTAGAATTCCATTTATAGACTTAAGCAAGCATCAAGGAGTTGGAATATTACATTTGATGAGATAATTTGAGAAATTAGTTTTGTGTCAAACGCTAATGAGACCTGTGTAAATAAGAAGGCTAGTGGGAGTGTGATCATTTTCCTTGTATTATATGTTGATGACATATTACTGATAGGAAATGATGTTCCTTTTCTTCAGATAATGAAGTCATGGTTGTAAAAGAAGTTCTCCATGAAAGACCTTGGAGAAGCAGCTTTTATACTTGGTACAAAGATCTACTAAGATAGATCCAGAAGGCTACTAGGTCTTTCACAAAGTACACACATAGACTAGGTTTTGGCTAAATTTAACCTTGAGTACTCAAGAAAGGGTTATCCCCACTGTCTCACGGGATTAACCTTTCTAAATCTGAGTGTCCGAGAACACAAGAGGAGAGACTACTCATGAATGGAATACCCTATACCTCAGCGATAGGATCTATCATGTATGCTATGGTATGCACTCGACTTAACATCTCATAAGCGTTGAGCGTCATGAGCAAATTTCAATCTGACCCAGGTGAGAAGCACTGGATGGCCATTAAAACTATCCTTAAGTACTTATGTAGGACTAAGGTTATGTTTTTGGCATATGGAGAAGGTGATCTCTCTATGAAGGGATACATCGATGCGAGTTTTTCAATCAGACAAGGACAATTATAAGTTCTAGTCAGGATATGTGTTTATATTAAATGGAGGTGTAGTTTTTTCAAAAAGTTTTAAAGAGTATACAACCACCGATTCAACCATAGAATCTAAGTATATAGCTACTTTAGATACAACTAAGCAATCTATCTAGCTTAAGGGATTTATTGGTGATCTCGGTGTGGTGTCCAGCATTGTAAATCTAATAGCGGACTATTACGATCACAATAGGGCTACTGCTTAGGCAAAGGAACCATGGTCTCGTCAGAGAAATAGTTATGTACTCAGAAAATACCATCTCATTGAAGAGATGGTTGCTAGAAAAGATATATGCTTAGAATACATCCCAACATATCAGAATCTAGCGGATGGGCTAACAAAGCCATTAACTTAGTTTAAGCAAGACCAATATGTTAACGAGTATGGCATGAAGCACCTGAGCAATTGGCTCTAGTGCAAGTGGGAGATTGTTAGACATGATGTATGGCGTAGAAGCAATTAGGGGGATATATCTTAATTAGTTATAATATACAAACAGTTTCAGATTATTATTATTAATAATAAAAGGCATCTTTTTTATTTATCGGTGCTTCTGTTTATATATGTATAGTATTATATATATATATATATATATGCGCATTGACAACACAAAGTCTGTGACTATTTAATAGCGTAAAAGTGCGAGGATATAGTGTGATCTATGTGGTGTGGGAACTGCACATACATGTTAATATGAAGAGTCTAAATATCCCTAGTCATAGTTTCATTGAGATTGGACATCCATGAAGTGGACAGACTAGCAGGTGTAGGCTTACTCCTTGGATTAGATCTAAGCAGCCGATCTCACGAGCTGAAGGTGGTACCTTGAGTTAATACATGAATGTATTCGGGTAATATATTGGAGATCGCTATAAGAAAGACACTCAGAAATAACTATATCCATGTGTTGGTGTTATGTCTTATTGTAGTAGCAGTACAAGTATCCTCAGACCTGAGATACTAGTAACCTTATGAAAGAGTGTCTTTACTTTGGGTCATACTTATTCATATCCTATCAATTTGGATGATTCGGGTGATTATGGGTATAGTGATGATCACATGTTGGTAAGCCGAGTAGTGAAGATGGGATCCATCGCTCCTGATATAGTGATATAATTGGAGATGTACCTTGGGGCCTCATATTGAAGAGACACAATCATAACCCTCTGATCAGAGTAGAAGATAAATAGAATGAGTTTCTACTCAATCTTGATACATTATGGCGAGTGGTATTCTTCATGAACAAGTCTAATTCTAGGATTGCTACGGCTATTACATGAGTTAACAATTAATCTGAGCTTAATAAACTGAATGGTACTTAACCTAATGGAAGGAGTGAATTGTATTGGTTACTACTGTAGAACCAGATCAAGACACAGGCACATGACATTCCAGGTATCGGGGGATCATATGCCTTTGCTAGAAAGTCCATTTGATCGTTTAGAGTTATCGGGTTCTAAATCGGTCTGGAACATTGAGCCTAAAGGTTCCCAAATGGGAAGCCAAGTTTAGGTTAACATCTAGCGGCTTTATACTTTGGGATCCTATGAGGTCACACACTTTGGGTATTTAGCGGATTAAGTAAAGAACCTGTAGACTAGTTCTATGTCAAGAATAATTAGGTTGTCGAATTCGTTGAAAGAATTATTAATTGGTTGGACCAGATTAATAAATAAAAAGGATTAAAGGAGAAAATAGGGAAAATTGCACAAAGTAGAGTAAGGGAATTTTTCCCATTACGAGTGGGCCACAAACAAACATGAGTTGTTCGGGGTGGGGCCTACGCGGCTGCTCAGCGAGCTAAAAAGCTCACGAGCTGATAGTGCCCAGGGTAAGCCCGCGGGTGCTAGCGGGTAGCAAGCTTGTAAGCGCTTCCCATAGTAGCGCTTGCGCGGGCCTTTGCAAACCCGCTAGGCGCACCTGCAAGCTGGGCTTTCCTTCTAGAGGCACTGCAGGTCAACCCGTTGGTCCTAGAGGTCTGCACGGCTGACCCGTTTTGTGGGATGAGATTATCCCATCCCACATTGTTAATTAAGGGGAGTTTTCAACTCCCTCTCCCTATAAATAGGCCTCCCATTCTCCTTTCCTTAGTAATTCAACTCAGCCTTTCTCTTTGAGTTTGAAATCCTTTCTTCATGAGATTTTGCGAGATCCTCCACGAATTTCTCCAAGTGACGAATAATTATTTAGAAGGTTCTTTCTATTTTGAAGTGAGCCTTCTCAGTTAATATTTTCGGGTTAGTCTTCAAGTGGTCTAGCAACTGCTGTCTACCAACGGGTTCTACCTCAATGAATATTTTGGTCGGTGAAGAACTGTGTGAATCAATCGTAGAGGCTATCCTAGTTTAGAGGCTAATGCCCACAAAGTTCTGCCAAATTGCTCTAAGGGAACTCCACATCTAAAAGAGAGAAGCACACATCGACTGGTAATGTCTTTAACTTAAATTCTAGGTTTCTTTTATAAGTTTTATAAACTTGTTAGAATCTATGGAACATTTCAACTTAGATTATATCAATCATAACATGCTTAGGAGTTACTTTAGGGTTAATTTTATGTATTGAAATTCTGCCTTGCAACATTGCATGTTCAATTATTATCTTGATTAACCAGCAGTACTCTTATGCCCTTGACTTCTTTAACGAGTGCTTTAATCAATTGGTTTCAAAATTGTTAACAAAGGGGGGAGAAGGTAGCAAACGATGCACGCAGAGTAGCTCAACATAAAAAATCTCATCTACCTCTAAGACCGGAACATCCATCAGCCTAGCAAAACCTTAGAACGCTACTAAGGGGAACATTTGGTTCATTATCTTCTCAACTACCATTTAGAAGTAGAGGCGAAGCCAAGTAAAGGAGATAGTGTAGCTGTAGATAGAAAAATCTTGTAATAGCACTTAGGCTCTGTTCTTTTTCAACTGAAACTGAACATACTAAAACTGAACTGAAGTGAACTGAACGATACTGAAGTTGAACATACTGAAACTAAACTGAAACTTATTATTCTGAAACTGAAAATACTGAAACTGAATTGAATAATAATTATTTATATCAATAATAAAAATATTACCTTTTAACTATATAATATTATATTTTAGTTTCATTAATTTTATTATGATATTTTGTTGGATCCTTAACTTTTTTAGTATTAACCAAAACCGCACTTTGTAATATTATTTTGGGACAAATGTAGTTAAATTAAAAATACTACAAAATGAAAAAAGTAATTAAGTTAGTAGTACGGAATTGTAGTGTATAACAAACTTGGGAGATGAACCAAAGCAATAGCTAACATGTCGATGAAGATAGTGAAAATGACGACATAGACCAAGATTGAATTAAAAAAATTAACCCAACCATGAATTATAATATTGTAATATTTCTCAATTATATTCTTAGTAGTGGGAATTTGAATTCAAGAAATTTCGAGATCTGCAAGGGAACGCTTGCAATGGAAAAAAATCCATTGCAGAATTTAGAAATTGCAACGGATTCTGCAACGATATTTATGTTCCCTTACAGAATTCTCAAAATTGAAAAAATGAACATAACTGCAATGTATTTTGCAAGGGTTTTTAAATTCCGTTGCAAAAGATTGGCAGGAAATTTGTGCGGGCAAACTTGCAACGGAAATTGTAAGCATTTGCATGTTTCGTTGCAAATTATATTAAATAAAAAATGTATTTGAGGTTAAATAATAAAAAGAAAAACTTATTCTTTTTGTCCAACGTGAAAGTCCATAATATAAATAAAAAAAGTAAAAATATATAAGGCTAATAAACCCATTGTGCTTTCACCATTCCCTTCACGTTCACAACAATTCATCAATGATTCCCCTCTCTCAATTCCCTCTCTTCTCACTAGCCACTTTTAGCTGACCACCATCCTTTCCCTTTGCCTCTCACCGACCCCTCCTTCTCCGGAAATGATTTCCCTAAAACAAATTTCATCCCCAACACCAATGATAGGTTTTTCATTTGCATCATTAGGTAAACATCAATTTTTGCATTGATAGATTTGTGAGCTCATTAACATCCTTAATTGTAAAGGTTTTGTGCATGTATTCTCATATGCCAAGATTTCCCACTTCAAGAGTTTTGTGTTAGATAAAAGATGACTAAAACAACAACAAAGTATGCAATTAAAACAATAATAATACACTATTATATGTTGAATTTGGGAACTCTACGTACATCACTTGTACATAATGGAACTCTTTATAAGGAGTTCAATAAACACAATAGTCATCATTTAATACACCAAATAAAGACCCATGTCACATACTTGTCACATTTTCTAAAACTTAGTCTTCTAACTCGTCACTTTTCTTGGATATCAACCATTTCAATTTGCATAGGACACATAAATGCTACTCTATGCACTTCACAATTCACTTAATTAAGTTATTTATTTCAATTTTAACATTTTGTATTTGTTGGGATATAGAATAACTTTGCCTCTCTACAGAATCAATTTATTCATATAAAATTAACTTTGAGTATTAGTAGTCCACGACTTCTTCTGTTTATTGACTGTGGATAACTTCTGTTGGTTTTAGATTTACTAACTTAATTGTGATGTTCTAAAGTGAGTGTTTTGAATAAAACTATAAAAATTTATTATTGGTTGATTTATATTTGAGGTAAGTTAGTAAATGCATGACATGTACAAAGTAGTCATTTTGATTATACTCTGTAAGTTAAAGTCATTGTGGGCAGATTATTACATTTTTAATGATGTTATTTATTGGGCTTAAAATGATGATTTTCTATTTTCAATTAAAATAAACAAGGATCAAAGTTTTATAACAAAGCCACCACCAGCTCATTTTTAATTGAGAATTTCCAAGTTCTCTCAGGTACCAAATATGTATTTTGACTATCCTATGCTCATTGTTAAACTTAATGATTTCCAATATTTATCATTGAATGTATTAAGATGTTGATTATCCTAGAGTTTGACTATTTTTCATATGTCAATATATTGTGCTTCATCCATCATATTTTGTCGATGTATTCATTTGTACAACTACACTAACAGTAATAGTATTACTAGTACTATAAATGCTACTACTACCCTACTAATACTACTACTACTACTACTATGCAGCTCCCTTCAATCCGTTAGTAATTTTAGTGTAGGAACTTGCCAAGGAAATTGCAGGGGATAATGCACTTGCAAATTTGCAAGAGGATTTTGCAATTGATTTTTTCACTTGCAAATTTGCAACGGAATTTGCAAGTGAGTATTCACTTGCGAAATTGTAATGGATTGGTACTTGCAGATCTGCAATGGAAATTGCAAGGGAATTTAATTCCATCGCAAAGTTGTAACGGAAATAGAAACACTTGCAGATCAATCTTCAAGGACGCATATTGCAATGGAATGACTATCGTTGCAATTTTGTTGCAAAAGGTGTTTTGCAACTGAAATTCTGTTGCAGATTCCATTGCAAAACCCGTTTTTCTTGTAGTGTTTTATTGTACAATAAATTTGGGAGATAAACCAAAGTAATATCCAACATGTCAATTAGGATAGTGAAAATGACAACATGAACGTAGATTGAATTAAAAAAATTAGCCTAACCGTGAATCATAATATTATAATATTTCTCAATTATATTGTAATAGGTATGCTTTTTAATACTTTATAAATTAATTATTTTGTCTATTTATTTATTAATAAACAAAGTTATTCGTTATTAACGATAATAAATAATCAAATTTTAACATATTATTAATAATATTCTTAAATAATTTTTATTACTTACTATTTA
>CATIWQ010431943.1:0-11144 GCA_949673415.1 Euphorbia schlechtendalii
ATTTAATTTGATAAATAAAGAGTTAAAGAAAATTATTGGTAAACAAATATATAATTTATTATAAATTGTATATTGTACAATTTTAAGTAAATTAAAAATTTTTATTATTATTTTAAAATATTGCAAGGAAAATATATGCAAAAGTGGAGATAAAATGAAAAAAATATATATTGCATGCAGAATGAAATAAAACGTAAAGGAGAAAAAGTATAGGGACTCCAAAAGTTAGAAAAAATGTTCTAACCACTAGGACAAGTTAAATTTGTGTTCAAAAATCCATTGTTTTACTATATATAAAATAAACTTTATTATTATATTACCTCAACCAATTTCGAGACCTCGTTTCAGTCGGAGGCCCTGAGCGGTCGCTCATGGTGCTCCTACCATTGAGCCTGCCATGGAGATAAAACACGGAACAATATGCAACAAAGAACTCAAATATACAAACTTGTTTTTTTTGCAAGACACGAATGCTCTTGAACATGACTTATTAAAAAAAAATAAAAGATAAACATTGCAAATTATATTTTCTTTACATTCAAATTAAAGATTTCTCAAATCCCAATCAAAAGAAATCCTATTTGCATCATCACATAAAATCAAACAGTATTGCTGATTTGAAACGATTTTATTAATAAAATGTATACCATGAAAGATTATTAAATATCTTATCTAAAAATATATAAATTTCAAACTTCTAAAACTTTAAAGATTGAATTATGTAACCATCAATCCATGTTATATTTTAATTTCAACAAATGTCATTTTTTCTCGAGATTAATTTGTTTAATTTTACTTTCTTGCAACACTTTTTTTGCATTGACTGTACATGATGCTTCCAAAATTGGAAATTATTTGCTAACTGAAATACTTCAACATAGATCTCAAATTCCATGAGACCATAACCGATGTGCATCCAAATTCAAGGCTGATTAAACAACACAAAACATGTCCCTCTCCTCCTTTTTTGGCGGAAACGCTCGCCGTGGAGGAGCCGGCAGCGGCTGGACTCACTCTCTCCTCCCTTCCAACTCTCCTAACACCAAATCAAGGCTTCCATCCAGGAAGACGACCCGGAAACGAACGGCTCTGATTAACTTTATCCTCACTAACTTTTTCACTCTCGCTCTCTCTGTCTCACTTCTCTTCTTCATCATCACGATCTTCCATTTCGGCATCCCTAAGCCCCTTTCTGATCCTTTCAAATCTAAGCCTGCTGTTCGTTTTCCTAAACCTCGCAAGACGATCCCTAGAAAATCCGTATTTGAGAACGATGATAAAGCTGCTGTGTTGAGGAGTTCCGTTGATTTAAGTACCAAGGATTTGTATGATAAGATCGAGTTCTTAGATGTGGATGGCGGGCCGTGGAAGCAAGGGTGGAGAGTGATATATAAAGGAAATGAGTGGGATCGTGAGAAATTGAAGATTTTTGTGGTGCCTCATTCGCATAATGATCCCGGGTGGAAGCTTACTGTTGAAGAGTATTATCAGAAGCAATCCAGGCACATACTTGATACAATTGTGCAAACGCTTTCCAAGGTAAATTGCATTCGTTTCTTCTTCTTTTTTGGTGTTAATTTTGATTAATTTTTTTTTGGAATGCGCTCGATGGCTTATATTGTGATTATGGAACTTATTTTTCTTAGCTATATTTGGAAATTATGGTGAAGAGTTGTAGAATGAAGTTGATTTTTTCCTGATAAGTGGTTGCTAAATTGATTGTATGGATTTTTGTTCTGTAATGATGATTCCGAAACCTGCTCTGCCTGCCCCCATCACCCCTCTTTCCATTTGAAGTTATTTGTAAAAAACGGCTCTATTTTCATTATGAAGTTTCTACTTATCCTAAGCAATGTGTTATAGTTTGAAACTTGGATTTCAACTACATTGTGGTTCTACAGTTTTAGTGTCTCTCTTCACAAGTTAGGAATAAGCGGGTATATTGTCTAGGTGCAGGAGCTAAATTAGGGTGTTATCTCTTTGCTACGCTGCCTTGTCATTTTTAATGGTGATTATAATTTTTTAGCATCTAGAGGAGCTACATTAATCCGAGTGAAAATCTCATTTTTATATACCCTATTGATGCTGTAATTGTTTGTTTGATTTATAAAGCGCAAATAGGCTTTCTGTTTTCAATGAAGCTTTACATGTGTTTCTGATAATACTACTTAAATTGGAGTCATAGGATGTTCGCCGGAAGTTCATTTGGGAGGAAATGTCTTATCTGGAGAGATGGTGGAAGGATGCATCAGAAGAAAAAAGAGAATCTTTTACCAGATTAGTGAAGAATGGCCAGTTAGAAATCGTTGGAGGTGGTTGGGTTATGAATGATGAGGTATGGCAATGACTTCGTTATTACAGAACATTATTCCTTCAGTTAATGCCAAAAATGGCAACACTTCCTTTTTCCATGTTATTTTTGTTTTACATACTATTGGGGAAATTGACGGACCCTGTGGCTATCTATATATATGGGATATTTAGTTAGAAAAATGTTATCGTCATTGTTTCCACCTTTGCTTAAAATGATTTACAATAAGTAGTATATTGCATTCACCTATTAACCAATGTTTGATTTTCTTTTCTTAATGCAGGCTAATTCACATTATTTTGCCATAATTGAGCAGGTACAGCGCATCTCTATTCTCTCCTTAAGTTGAAGTTATTTTGAAATAGAATGATAAGGAGAATAATGTGTTTTAAGGGAATAAAGCGGACATGTGGCTAATGATAGCTGAAGTCTGTTAGGTAAGGGATTAGTGTGGAGTTTGGGTAAGTAGTTTTACATAGATGCTGTGTGGTAAAAGATGATAGCTTTTTGGAGTTAGTCCTTTGGGGCTTATAGCTTGGGAGGATGCATTGCCTTGTGGGAGCTGAAAAGGACTACTCTGCTTCTATAACATCTATATATAGCTACTTACCTAAACCTCACACCAATGCCTCAAGGTATCATTTTGCATCTGTCCCTTAATTAGTTCCCCTTTATCACTCTCTATCACATTATTTGTTGTCATTTTCTTCGATAATCGTCTTATTATTGCATTTATTGCTTCAACTGGACAAGAAACATGACTCAATAACTTCCATTCACTGGTTATGAGCCATTGTCTTGTTCACTAGTAGGTTGAAGCATCGAGGTGAGATTTTGGCATGTAAACTCATATTACAGGATTATGACTTATATGTTATAAACGAAACACTTGTAGTTGTAGAATCCCAGTGCTAAAGAACAGATTTGTAGATAGTGTTACAAGGAACTTTTTGGGGTTATTAGCTTTCTAAGGTTTAATCAATTTATGTGCATTGCTTTATTTATAATTGTAGTGGATTCATTGATCATAAAGTTTGTTTCCATATGATTTCAGCCAAAAGGTTGACTGGTTTTGCATGTCAGTTTATTGTGTTTTGGATGTGTGCGGTATATAATCGTGATATTTTTGTAATATATCTATATATGAACTTTTGGAATATCTCTGCCAGATCACAGAGGGAAATATGTGGCTGAATGAAACCATCGGGGTTGTTCCGAAGAATTCTTGGGCAATAGATCCATTTGGTTACTCTGCTACTATGGCATATATTCTCCGCCGTATGGGTTTTGAGAACATGCTTATCCAAAGAACCCACTATGAGCTGAAGAAAGAGCTTGCGTTACATAAGAATTTAGAATATTTTTGGCGTCAGAGCTGGGATGCTGCTGAATCGACTGATATATTTGTTCACATGATGCCTTTCTATTCTTATGATATTCCCCATACCTGTGGACCTGAGCCTGCTATTTGTTGTCAGTTTGATTTTGCTCGAGTACGAGACTTTTTCTATGAGTTGTGTCCTTGGGGGCAACATCCAGAAGAGACCAGCCACGAAAATGTGCAGGAGAGGGCCCTCAAGTTACTAGATCAATACAGGAAGAAGTCAACTCTATACAGGACAAACACTCTTCTGGTTCCTCTTGGAGATGATTTCCGCTATGTCAGTGTTGATGAAGCTGAGGCTCAGTTCCGTAATTACCAAAAGTTATTTGACTATATCAACTCTAATCCTAGTTTAAATGCAGAGGCAAATTTTGGTACATTAGAAGATTATTTCCAAACTCTTCGTGAAGAGGCTGATAGAGTAAATTATTCCCGTCCTGGAGAGGTTGGCTCTGTTCAGATTGGAGGTTTCCCATCTCTATCTGGTGACTTCTTTACTTATGCTGATAGGCAACAGGACTACTGGAGTGGTTACTATGTTTCAAGGCCATTCTTCAAGGCTGTAGATCGAGTGCTAGAGCAAACACTTCGGGCCACAGAAATCATGATATCTTTGCTCTTTGGTTACTGTCAGAGAGCACAATGTGAAAAATTGGCCACGGGATTTGGTTATAAGTTAACTGCTGCTAGAAGGAATTTAGCTCTTTTTCAACACCATGATGGTGTGACTGGTACTGCTAAGGATCATGTTGTTCGAGACTATGGAATTCGAATGCACACTTCTTTGCAGGACTTGCAAATTTTCATGTCTAAAGCCGTGGAAGTACTTCTCGGTAACCGCCATGAAAGATTTGATCAGAATCCTTCCCAATTTGAGGTGGAGCAAGCCAGATCTAGGTATGATGTTCAGCCAGTTCACAAAGCAATACCTGCACGTAAAGGGACTTCACAGTCAGTAATCATTTTCAATCCCTTGGAGCAAACTAGAGAAGAGGTTGTGATGGTTATTGTTGATAGGCCACATGTCGCCGTTCTGGACTCAAACTGGACTTGTCTTCCGAGCCAACTTTCTCCTGAACTGCATCATGACAAAAGCAATGTTTTCACTGGGAAACATCGTGTGCATTGGAAGGTTTCTGTTTCTGCCTTGGGGTTGGAGACTTATTATATTGTCAATGGTTTTGCTGGATGTGATAAAGCAAAACCGGCAGAACTGAAGTATTCCTTGGGGTCAGGTTCATTTTCATGCCCTGCTCCATATTCTTGTTCTAGATTAGAAGGAGATGTGGTTGAAATTCATAATGAAATTCAAAGTCTCACATTCAATGGAAAGTCCGGCTTGTTACAGAAGATTTCCCGTAAAAAAGGTTCGACGAATGTTGTAGGTGAAGAAATAGGTATGTACTTTAGTCCAAGAAGTGGGGCTTACCTGTTTCAACCAGATGGTGATGCCGAACCCATTGTTGAAGAAGGTGGAAACATGGTTATCTCTGAAGGTCCATTGATGAAGGAAGTGTACTCTTATCCTAAGACAACATGGGAACACTCCCCAATCTCCCATAGTACTCGAATTTACAATGGGGGCAATACTGTACAAGGTTGTGTCACTGAAAAAGAATATCATGTTGAGCTTCTTGGCAAGGAATTTGATGACAGGGAATTGATTGTAAGATACAAGACTGACGTTGATAATGAACAGATCTTCTACTCTGATCTAAATGGCTTTCAGATGAGTCGTAGAGAAACTTACAAGAAGATCCCTCTGCAGGGGAACTATTATCCAATGCCTTCACTAGCATTCATGCAAGGATCCAATGGTCAGAGGTTTTCTGTCCATTCAAGACAGTCATTGGGTGCGGCAAGCCTGAAAGGCGGATGGTTAGAGATTATGCTAGACCGCCGCTTGGTGAGGGATGATGGGCGGGGCCTTGGGCAAGGAGTGATGGATAACCGTCCGATGAATGTAATCTTTCATATCCTTGTCGAGTCGAACATATCTGCTTCAGTTCCTATTTCAACTCCACATCCCTTGAGCCCGTCTTTTCTTTCTCATCGAGTCGGGGCTCACTTGAACTATCCGTTACATGCATTTGTTGCAAAGAATCCCGTGGAGTTATTATCTACAAAGCCACCCCCAAGATTCTTCTCTCCTTTAGCTGCTTCATTGCCATGTGACTTGCACATGGTGAACTTTAAGGTTCCGAGGCCTGTAAAATATCCTCAGCAGTCGAATGGAGATCATAGGTTTGTTCTGATTTTGCAGAGATGGCATTGGGATACTGCATACTGTCACAGGGGGCGAACGCAGTGTAGTCATGTTTCGAATGAGCCTCTAAATCTTTTCAACTTATTCAAGGGACTTGAAGTGCTGAGTGCAAAAGCAACTTCTTTGAATCTTTTGCATGAAGATACAGAAATGCTTGGGTATGCAGATCGGGTCGGGGATTCAGCTCAAGATGGACATGTATTTGTCTCTCCAATGGAAATACAAGCTTATAAGTTGGAGTTACGACCGAGAGATGTATAAAGTGGCAGTTTCATCGTTGCATTCTTGATCATTCTGGTACTAGTTGTTAGCAAAGTAGCTGTCTGACAATATATCTCATGTAACATCTGACCAAGTGAAGGAGATACAAGGGGGTTACACAATATCTTTTGTTGGAAATGGCAAGTCGGTTTAACGGGCCAAGAGATCATTTGGAATGTAATTATTTTGTCGTTTATTTGCGTATAACACTATTATCTAATTACAGGATAGGACTTTTTCTGTACCAGATGTAGTCTTAGAAGCTGGCATACTTGTGCCAGAGCTATAGATTAGCCTGATGATATTTGATATTCACCGCATTATGTTGCATCTCCTTATGATATGTTCTCAGGCGAGAAGATTTTGGGAGAAATAATTAGTTTTTGGTTTTAACTGCTTCCTATATTTCTACTCTATCCATGGTGAATGGTTTTCTACAGTCTGTAGAGTTTCCTAGAGATGATCTCTGATGTTTCTTAGCCTTTGAATCCTGAGGGAATGGAAACTGATGTGTTTTTTTTTTAATTTTAAATTCATCTACTAAATCTTAATAATCAGCCATCAAAATAAAGTGCATCAAAATGAAGTGCACCGATTTGTCTGACTGAACTTCCAAATTGGGTTGATTGGTATATAATGATCTAGTCTGCTTTTACAATGTTGACGTTATGCTAAAAAGCAAGAATGAAGAGTTGTTTCGACAGGGATGCATTGATTATAATGTTTTATGCTGTCCCAAGGAAACAGCAACAGAAACCTGATACGGAGATGGCAACAAAACTGATACTTGTAAGAACACAGACGGGGTTTAAGTTCATTTGACCAAGTCATGACCAACCAATTAGGATTTTAGAAAATGTATGGCCTTTAAATTAAATAAATTACAGTGCATCATATGCAACATCAAAATTAAGACATATCAGGCTTCTCCAGTAGAACCAAAATTCAACTTCTTCAAATGCTTAATAACTAGAAAAATTCATCTTTTGTTTATTTTCTAATATATAAGCAAATACTGTGGATTGCAACACAACTAGCACCGCATCAAACTTATTCTCTAAGCAACTAAACAAGGTTGTGAAACATATAATGCAAGTTCTTATGCATATATTTCTGCAGTGGACTTACCCTACTTTTCTACAAAAATAGCCTAAAAAGACAAAACAGAACAGTTCCTGAGGCTACAAAGTCAGCAGAACACAGCTAGAAGGCTAACATGCCTGCACAAATAAAGGCAAGTCATATGATACTTTACCCTCAAATAAGGATCTTAAGCTCAGCAACAAAAATCTTAGCAGAGGAGCACAGCTTAAAAGAATGGGAATGACGTCAAACGAACATAATAAGAGCAATGCAGCCTCGCAAACTGTACCAGTAATGGCACTTCCTCAACATGTAACGGAAGATTAATCTCTCAGCATTTACAACACCAATCACTTAACACATTCTACCTGTACCGTCAAATCCTTGATTCCAGCATCATTAAATATGTGGATAACCCGTGCCTTCGCATAGGCCTTATCAGTTTCTTCTAGGACATGAAAATGCAAAGTCCCAACAATATCTGTATTTGTAAGGCTCCAAACATGCAAGCTCTGAATGTTTCGTACTCCCTTAATCATCTTAACAGCATTTATAGCTTCTTTGAGGTCCTGCTCATGACTCCTAGGAACTCTTAGAAGCAGGATTTCAGCTGAGTTCCTTAGTAACGAAATAACTGAAGATACTATAAGAACAGAAATGAATATTGAACAGGCAGGATCTGCAACAACCCATCCTTTGTACTTAATTAGGAGGGTAGATACTACTACCCCGACACTTCCCAATGTGTCTGCTAGAACATGCAAAAATATTCCCTCCATATTGTGGTCAACGTGTTGATGCTGTTGTTTTTGAGATTCTTTTTCATCAATTTTAAGTAAGGAACCGCTTTTTCCCGATGAAGAATTACTTTTGGAAACCGAATCGGGCAACGAACTGCTGTGGTCATGATGCCGGTGGAGATTGTCAAGGTGTTCATGATGGCTATGATGATGGTGAACATGGCTATGATCGTGAGAGTGATCATGCTCATCACAATGATGATCGTGAGTATGGTCATGGTCATGGTTATGGTCATGATGCGAATGGTCATCATGATGGTCACAATGGATAGTTGATGCCTTCTCATGGCAATCATGGGATATGGAGATGCATTCATGACCATCATGATCGTGAGAATGTTGGTGACCATGATGTGAATGTGAGTGCGAATGTGAATGGGAGCATGACCCGCCATGGGCATGATGATGCTCCTCATGAAAGAAGATCAAACCAACCACATTCACAAGCAATCCTCCAACTGAAACAATTAGCAAGCTATTAGTTGATATCTCTTGCGGATCCAAAATTCTCTCAAAAGACTCCAACACAATCAATGCTCCAACAAGAACCAGGAAAACTGCATTAACATATCCCGAAAGAACCTCAAACCTCCCACGGCCAAAATTGAACTGGCTATTTGCTGGCAAACGAGATATATAAGAAGCATATAAACCAATTGCCAATGCAGCACAATCAAACAACATGTGACAAGCGTCTGAAATCAATCCAAGACTATTGCTCATAAACCCAGCAACGAATTCAACAACCATGTAAGCAGTGTTAATCAGAAGAAAAAGTGCAATCTTGCGAGACTTCCTCTCACTCAATATATGGCGAATAGGCTTCATAATATTTGAAGTACTAAGGGGCTCTGATGATTCCAATCCCAGTTCAACATAACTAGAATAGAAAGGGTCCAATTTTCTAACAGCAAAATAAAAAAGCAACCCACATAAAGAAAGTCCCCAAAGAGACAACTCCGGGGAGTAGAACAACTCCAAAACAATCATACAAGCAAATGTAACTGCAAACTCTCTCTGGAAATCTTTTTTGTAAACTAGCTTGTGTTCACCATAATTTACACTCAAAAGCACTCCAAAAACAACAGTATTTATCAGCGGCCAACCATAAATCCCTGTGGAAACATCATCATTGTCTATTGCAAGCATGATAAAACTCACTATAGCAGGTATAAACAACAATACTGTTGCATAAAACAGTGACATCAAGCGAACCCTTTTCTGACCTAATTGCCTAATTGCAACCGGATTCATCGAAACACGCTCATAAAAGTCCATAAATCCAGATAGAAATGGCAACATCATAGGCCAAATCCTACAACACCTCTCACTAGGAACCAACGAGAATCCATATATATTAATGAATGAAGAGGAAAACGGAAAACAATCAATCTGATCCCAACTCACAGACAGGAAAAACAAGCCAATAAATAGCGCGAAAACCCCAGGAAATTTATTACCATTGTCAATTCCATGTGAAGCAGGACCCAGATTGCGCTTCCTCGCCTCTGAAACGACTCGAGCAGCTACATTTCCGGACAATTCAGCGAGAATCATAGCCGCAGTTCCACAATACATAAGGGCTTGAAATCTGAGGAGGAGAACAACAGCAAGTAAAAGGGATTTGAATAGTAATAGCTTGTGTTGGGATAGAGAAATAGAGGAAAGGGAGAAAACAGGTTGATTGAGGAACCGGGAGTGGAGAGGGGTTTTAGAGGAGGGAGGGGAAATAAGAGAGAAACAAAGAGAAAGAAGGAAGGAGAGGAAACAGACAAGGAAACAAAAAGGGAAAATGGAGTAAGAGGGAGAAGATCGAAGGAAAGGGAGAAGTGTGTAGAGAGAGCGAAGAGAAAAGAAGAGAAGGAAGAGAAAAGAAAGGGAGGATTTGGAGGAGGAAGTCGAAGGAATGCGAAGAGGATGGGGGCGTTGTTTTGATGGGGTCGGCGTCGGAGTTGCACAGAAATTCGAATTGATAGGATAGGGTCTACACGAAGAGGTGCTGACGCCGGTGGGGGTGGTGGAAGAAGCGGAATCGAATGTGAGGGATCGTTGAGGAACAGACAGGCGGAGAGGGCGGTGCTGATGGTGGTGGTGATCGGCCATGGTTGATGGTTCAGCTGATTTGCCCAAAAAGGAAAATGTCTCAGCGTTGTGGAAAAATAAACTCAAACCAATAGGGCTCACTATGCCAACGTATAAATGTCGCAAATTTCTATCTTAATTTAGGCTCTAAATTAGACTTCTTAGTTGGACGGGTCAGACCGGATTTGATGGATTTTTTACAAAAAAAAAAAAATATTAACCCAAACCCGTTTTTTAGAATATCTAGCTCGGACCGGGTTTGGGTCAAGCTAACAAGTCCGGTCCAAACTCATAAATATTATTTTTCGTTATAATTATTTATTAAATTAATAGAAAAAATATTAAAAAAGTTAAAATATGTTTAAATTTTAAATATAATTGCAATGTTTACTTAAAATTTTTAATATTTATTAACATGTATTGTAATCAAGTATAAAAATTTAATAGGATAAAATATTAAATTTTAAAATAATTATAAATTTAATGTATAAATATATACTAAAAAAATAAAATTATTCGTCGGGCCGGAATCCGGCCGGGCTTAGGTATTTATATAAAAATCAAACCCAGCCCATAAATCTTCGCGCTTTGACGGGCTCGGACTCAGGTCGGGTTTTTTTAAAAAATGAGTGTCTAAGCCCGACCCATCGAAGCAGGCTCTGCCCGGCCCGCGAATAGGTCTACTCTAAATTAACAGAGTTACTTGGCTCGATTAAAGATTGTTTGGTCTCTGCTCGATAGTAAATGAACTTGATCGTGAACAAAAATTTGATTCGTTTTAATAAAGGAACAGAGTTTGACAACGAGGTACTCAGCTCAAAAGTTCACTAGCATTCTTGATAAACGATTCGTTAACATACTTGTTAATAGGCTCGTGAACATGTCTAAAAGTAAAAATATTTTATTTATCATATAAAGCATAAGTATATTATGGAATATATATATATATATATATAT
>CATIWQ010431944.1:0-19164 GCA_949673415.1 Euphorbia schlechtendalii
GAGAGGTTTAGAGATTTTGTGTTTGAAAGAAAAAATAGGAGGTTAAAGATTAAATATAAGGTTGGGGGTATTATGGTCCGTATTTAAAAAAAATACGGGCGGCGTGAAGTAATACCGGGCGGTGTATAGCAATTCAGTTTCTCTTTTCTCTCTTGATATATGTATAATGCAATTAAAAAAATATCGCACGTGTTATTTTTGTCAATATTTCCTTACAGTCAGAATTCAGAATATTAGGGAGATGTGTTGGCTTAGGTTGTGTTGGCGCAGCAACTTAAGCCTAAATCCCATTAACCCTAGCCATTTTTAACCCTAAGTTCCAACCACCCGGTTCTTGTTAACCCACAAATAGGGGAGAGCAAAATATTTTAAAACCGAACCGAACCGACTTGAACCGAAATTTTCGGTTTTCGGTTCATGCATTTTCCATATTTTCAGTTCGGTTTGGTTTTCGGTTTTTGGATAAAAAAATCGAAAATCCATAGAACCGAACCGAAAATCCATATTTTCATTTTTGATTCATCAATTTTGGCCATTGTTCTATGCATTTTCGATTTTATGCATATTGTAGGCGTTTTTTGAGATTTAGGGGTTGTTAGATTTTGACCTTTTTTATATGTTTTCTCGTCGGAAACGGGCCAACGATCCAAATTCAAAGCTTAAGCTATGTATTCCGTCGCTTTTCGGCCAAAAAACATCTTTTAGGCTTTCAATTTTGCGATTTTCCGATTTTAGGGACCTAATTGCAATTTTTTAAAAGTTTGTGTGCTTGCCTTTTAATTCCGGGCTTTTAACAGGAGTTTTCCTAGCTTATTTATAAGAGAAAAACAATGTCAGTTTTAATTTTTGTTCTCAATTAATTTTTCAATTTGATTTTAACAATGGCATCACTATTATTTATTAGTTGAATTGTGATTATTGGTATTGAATATGGATTTTGCCAAATTTTGCTACTGTTAGTTTTATGTGTTTACAGGCCAACGATCCAAAGTCACTACGGTGTGAACTCAGTTTCTTTTCGATCGTTGAAGTTGCAATTTATTCATAATTTGATTATTAATTTATCATTTCGAAGTTTTTCATATACCGCTGCATCAGTTTAGGCCTTTCAGAAAGTAGAATTTTTTAACAATTTTTTTTCATTTTCGGTTTAACCATGTTTCGAACCGAACCGAAATTTTTTGGTTCGGTTCGATTTTCGATTCTCACTTTTTGGATTTTTGGTTTTCGGTTCGGTTCGATTTTCGAACAGAACCGAATTTTGCTTTCCCCTACCCACAAATCAAACATTGATCAAAACAAATGTTGAACCATCAATGCAGATATATAAAGCAAACAGAACTAGACTTGTTCGCGAGTCGGGAAGTCCGAGCCTACTTCAATGAATTGGGCTTGACACTCACGTTTTAAAAATTCAGGTCCAATCCCATCAATACCCGAAATTTTATGGATCGAGTTTGATTTTTTATAATTATCTTTGCTTATTTTTTATTTAACTTAATAGCAAAATATATAACAAAAAAATTAATGGGCTTGGGTTGAGCTTGAGAATGAGCTTGTAAGCCCAACCAAAGCCTAAAGTTCTAAAGTATGGGTTTGAGTCGGGATTGGGTTATAAAATGTGAATTCAAGTTTTGATTTTTTCAAAATACGTAAACATGAGAATAACCATCGATTTCAGGTATAGTAGCTATTATACCAGGTATACTAGCTATCATACCATATATAACAGACATTATACCTAATATAATAGTTATTATACCAGGTACAATATCTATTATATTGTTCGAATATGAATTTTGAAACCATATCTCAAAATTTTCATTATCTTCAATGATTTGAATATTTCTTTGATATTTCTTCGTTATGTTGATCATTATACCAGGTATATCTAAATACGATATCTGAAACTTGATCTTTATACTTTTATATCTCCAGTTATTTTTTATAATACTAGTTTGCATTAAATCAGGTATAATGACATGATCTGAAAATTAAATTTTATTGTGAAATATGAAACTTGATACTGGTATAATGATAATATACTATTCAAATGTGAAACTTGATCTTTATATTTTGTTTATCTCTAATTATCTG
Organism: Euphorbia schlechtendalii; assembly: GCA_949673415.1. Lineage (NCBI taxonomy): Eukaryota > Viridiplantae > Streptophyta > Magnoliopsida > Malpighiales > Euphorbiaceae > Euphorbia > Euphorbia schlechtendalii. Next base: position 2,098 of record CATIWQ010431944.1, read on the forward strand.
AATATATTTTTGTATTACTTGTTATAAAAGTTATAATGGTCATTATACTAGTTTATAATCATTATACCAAGTATAATAATTATTATACCAGGTATAAAACATGGTGTGAAACTGGATTTTAATGAAAGTCGGAAAAGACATGAAAATTAACAAAATTATCAACAACCACCATGATCTTCATACTTGAGAAACTTGAAATCATATATCCAAATTACGTCAAAATGCACCAAAATAATAAACATCTTGCATAGAAAAAGCTGAGTAAAAATACAGAAAACAAAAATCATATAAACCTAAACTTGCTGGAGGAAAACTAAACTCACCAAAAAAGGAATAAAAACTAAAACAAATCATGATCCAAAAAATATCGAAATTGAACAAATCTGAAAATAGCAAATCGCGATTTACAAAAATAAGAAGAAAAATGAGCAAGCAAATCGCAGCCAAAAAACATACCAGAATAAAATTACAAGAAAAATAGAGAAAACTGAAAAGAGATTATCAAATCGAAAAATAAAATCAAAGGAGAAAAGTATACCGGATCACAGATAAAACAAATTGAAACAAATCAAATGAATGAAAAGAGGCAGCAACACAGATCGAAAAACTAATAAAGAGATCGGAATGAAAAGAAAACCGTAGCAACAGATTTGAATCTAGATCGGAATTTGATGATGAAATTAGAATGAGATGAAAGCATAACAAAAAATCGTTATTGATGAGATTTTGATTTTGAATTAAAGAAGAAGAAGAAGAAGAGAGAGAGACAAAGAAAAATTAGATATGAAAAAGAAGAAGATGAAAAGGAAAATATAATTATGGTAAAAGAAAAAAAAGGCAAATCTAAAATTTAAGAAAAGAAAAAATATTATTTCTTTCACTTAAAAGGAAAATTATTTTACCCAAAAAGGGAATCGACTTCTATTTCCCTAATACCTTAAATCACACCCGAAGCACCATTATCATAACAACACTGCTGCCCTTTTCAAACATATTCATATTTATAAATGAATATTCACTACATGTCATATGAAAAATGCAACCGAAATCCAAAATCCAACATAAATTGGAAATGCATGACGCATTTTCATTACCTAAAGTTTCACGCTCGTAAAAGTTTTAAAGCAAATTAAATAAACAATTATAGGAATATTAGAGAACTAGGTAAAGTATTGTTTTCTGGAAAAAGTCCTATGTGCATTACCATAGTAATGCTCTAAATTGAGTATTGAAAAATTATACAAAATGACTGATGAATTTGCCATAAATTATCACGCACTCAATTTACATTCCAAAGCAATTACAACTTGAACGTCTTATTTGTTTTATTTGTCATTTTGTTCCTCTAGTTAAATTTGATTCTATACAATTATAAATGTTTAGAAATTTTTTTAATTCCGTTCGAAATGACTCAATATAAGTTAACAACTATAACATAATCTTTATAGAATCTATTGATTTCGAAAATGTATTAAGTAGGCACTGAGGGGTCATGTGATACTCTTATTTTAAAATATCGTTTTTTAATATATGGTACTTAGCAAAGGTCACATGTCTGAAAAATTATCCATATATTTTATTTTTGTATAAATAGAAAAAAGAAAACTTAATATGTATCAGTTAGGATAGCAAGCCCTTTTGATTTGGTAGCAAAAGCTGCAGCAAATGTGGCTTTCTTCTGTTTGGTCCAATTCCGATCCATTGCTCATCTTTAAAGCAATTATTTTCTTTGCAAATTTTATAGCTTTTCTTTTTCTTATAACTCCAATTCTAACAATTTCGGATTTATAATTATATGAAAAATGATATTTCCAGGAAATTTGTTTCAATTTCTAACACTTTTTTTTACAATAATTTCCTTTATTTCAATTATTTATATCTTACAATATAAATTTTTTATTTCATCTTCTTAATTTTGTGGGTAAATTACAAATACATTATTGAATTTTAAATCTTAGTACAATTTTGCATAAACTCTAGCCAATGAAAAATTTACATTTTCGTTTATACAACACTCTTGTGTAGTTATATGTAACAAATTCATAAAATATGAAATACGTTCGAGTTAATGTACTGCTATATTTATACGTAAGAAAATGTATTAACTTGTGACATTTTCATTTTCGTACTAAATTTAAATGAATGAGGATTATACCACTTTATTAATGGTCCGCCCAAATTCATTGTTAAAATAAGAAGTACAAATTTAAAAAAAAGGAGTGCAAACATTATCTCGTGTAAAACCTAATTTTTTTCATACTCTTTAAGCTTGACCTCAAAATAGTAAAAAAATTAATCGAAGATATAATACGGGACATATAAAAGTTCTAACTCAAAACAGAGCTTCATATGTACGTAGATGCACGCTTCACTTCATCAACAGCTCAAGCATACACATTGCTTAGCTACGATTAATCACACATGATAATTTCCCATCTAACAAAATCTGTAACTATTTTCTAGCGGGAAACTTCATCCCTGCTTTCACACTTATATATATAAGTGTTTAAAAAATCGACCCAGGATGCCAGCCGTCTAGGCGGGACTTTTAAGAATACCACCCCGATTTTCCCTAGTCGAGTGGTCCAAGGTGGATTGCTGACTAGGCAGGCAAGACTAGGCGGTGGTTTTTTGGTATTAAAAAAAATTCAGATGTTGCGTTTTAAAATTCAACGCCTATGCAGAATTTTAAGAACTTGAAATATTTATTAATTATTTAAATTTTATATATCAAAATATGTATAAACAATCACGATTTACTTTATAAAAAATTTAATATGAATAATATTAGAATATTTATTGGTCAAAAAATACTTTTTAAAGACTTGCCACTACTTATATGTAAATTCGTTGAGGCCCCGCCTGTGCCTAGCTCTCACCTATAACCCAACACTTTTTAAAACATTTATATAAACAACTTGTAGCTCATTTCTTTGTAATCAATCAACTTAGAGATTAATGAAAGTTTTTCTTCTTTATTCTATTTTGCGTAATTGATCTCTACATGGTATCGGAGTTATGAACAAGAGAACCATTAATTGTTTCAATGTGCTCTATGAACTTGTTACTCATCTAAGCAAGATCAAATAATCAGGGGAATTTCTGTCAAATAATACAGGGTCGATTTTAGTTACAACTTTGCTCAATGGTAACAATTATTTTCCATGGACTAAGGCAATCAAATGGTCTTTGATAACCAAAGATAAGTTGCAATTCATTCAAGAATATACAAAGATTCCAACTTTAAATACTCAGGATTGCAATCTGTGGTAGAAGAATGACTTCTTAGTTGCATTATGGATCTTAAATCGATGGTTTGATTTTTCAAAAGCCTTCTTGTACACTGAAAATACAACTACTTTGTGAAAAGAAGTTAGATTATTGGTTTTGAGGAAGTAATGGTCATGGACTCTACTAGATTAAGAGATAGATCAATTTTCTATCATATAGTTAATTATAACTTGTGATAGTTTATTTTACTCGACTCAAAAGGATCTAGGATGAGTTGGATTTACTTCAATAGAAACATGTATGTACTTGTGGAGATATTGAAATATATTCTTGTAATATCTCTAAGAAAATAGTTGATTTGATCGAAGAATACAAGGTGGTGAAGTTCTTGATGGGGTTAATTGAAGTATATGGGATAATAAAAAATTAATGAATATGTTTCTAAACATCAATAAGGCATATGCCATGATTTAGAGGGTTGAAGCTCAAAGAGAGGTGAATCTTGATTATTTAGTGGAAATAACAAATTTTTCTATGAAGTTTCTATACAAAAAACAACAAAAATAGTGAGCATAAGAACAATTTTATTGGTGGAAGGTATACTAGCAGACAATCCTTCCACAAATAAAGATGAAACACCTCCTCCAACTATCATTACTAAATCCCAAAGACCAGTGCAACAACCAACATGGTTGAAAGACTATGTCACTAATCCTTTCTTTTCACCTTCTCATTCAGCCTTCCTTGCAAAAATCTTAATAGTAAAAGAGTCTAGAATACATAAAGGAGCTATGATAGACCTTATATGGTTAGATTCTATAAATATAGAGATTAGAGCATTGGAAGACAATGAGACTTGGCAAGTTACACAAGAGAATAATTGCTTCTAAATAAATCTATAGAGTGAATTACACACCCGGTGAAGAAATGGACAAGCATAAAGCAAGGCTCATAGCCAAAGGATATGGCCAACAATATGGCATAGACTTTATTAGTCTTTCAATCTTGTAGCTTATTTAGATGACTTTGAGATTAGTGATTGCAATAGCGGTTTCATAGAACTAGCCCCTTCATCAAGTGGATGTTAATAATGCCTACTTATATGACACTTTAGATGAAGATATTTACATGTTTTCATCTTTGGGTTATCACAAAGAAAATCCATGCCTAGTTTACAAGTTAACCAAAACCCTCATGGCCTTAAACAAGATTAATGACAAAGGCATAAAGAGTTATCTTCCAAACTAGTTTAATATATGGGTTCTAGAGATCAGTACATGATCACTACTCATTTTATATATATGTATTCGTCTAGATCATTCACTACTCTAATAATCTATGTGGATGATATACTCATGACGGGAACCTCTTTGACAACAATTCAATAAAGTCAAGTCACATATGGATTCTTTGTTCAACATTAAAGACATGGGTTCAACTTCCTAATTCCTATGAATTGAGCTCCACAGATTTGACAATGGTATATATACGCTAATGACATTTTATAGGATGCAAGTATTCAAAATGTTAAGGCTATTGCAAGTCCCTTTGGTTTTGGTATTGATCTCACTACAGTAGGAGAACAATTGAAGGAACCTGAAAATAATTGGCAGATCATTATATCTTAAGTTCGTAGGGCCTTACATTTCTTATGCCACCCAATAGTTGAGTCACTTTATGTAGGCTTCAGGAGATCATCATCTTCAAGCTATAGAGTGAATTACACACCTGGTGGAGATTTTAACAAGCATAAAGCAAGGCTCGTATCCAAAGGATATGGCCAACAATATGGCATCAACTTTTATGAGTCTTTCAATCTTGTAGCTTGTTCAGTGACTTTGAGATTAGTGATTGCAATAACGGTTTTAAAGAACTAACCCTTCATCAAGTGGATATTACTAATGCCTACTTATATGACACTTTAGATGAAGACATTTACATGTTTTCGCCTTTGGGTTATCACAAAGAAAATCCATGCCAAGTTTACAAGTTAACCAATCCCTCATGTCGTTAAACAGGATTAATAGTAAAGGCATTAAGAGTTATCTTCCAAACTAGTTCAATATATGGGTTCTAGAGATCAGTACATGATCACACACACACACACACACACACACACACACATATATATGTGTGTGTGTGTGTGTGTATGTCTTCGTCTAGATCATTCACTACTCTAATAATTTGTGTGGATGATATACTCATGATGAATTCCTCTTTGACATCAATTCAATAAAGTAAAGTCACATCTGAATTTTTTGTTAACCATTAAAGACATCGGTTCAACTTCCTAATTCTTAGGAATTGAGCTCCACGAATTTCGCAATGGCATAAATATGCTAATGACATTGTACAGGATGTAAGTATTCAAAATGTTAAGGCCATTGCAAGTCCCTTTGGTTCAGGTATTGATCTCATTACAACAAATGAACAACTGAAGGAACCTGAAATTTATAGAAAAATTATTGGTAGACTGTTATATCTTAAGTTTGCAAGGCTTGAAATTTCGTATGCCACCTCATAGTTGAGTCACTTTATGTAGGCTTCAGGAGATCATCATTTTCAAGCTGCCATACATCTGCTCAAATACATTAAAGACACATTTAGCTATGGATTGTTTTATTCTGCTCAATCAAATCTTTCAATCACTGGATATTGTGATGTTGATTGGGCAATGTGTTAAATAACTTGTAAATCCATTACTGGATATTTTTTGTTGCTTGGATCCTCCCTTATTTCTTGGAAAACAAAGAAATAGACTAATTTGAACCGCTCTATAGCAACGTTTGAATATTGCAAGATGGGAGAGGCCACTTATGAATTGCAATGGCTTAGCTATCTCCTCCAAGATTTACATATTCCTCTATCTTTACCACTTACACTTCACTGTGACAATCTAGCAACTGTTCAGATTGCAAAAAAAAATTAAACTTTTCACAAGCACACAAAAGATTTGGAGATAGGTTATTACATTGTTAGCAGGTGCATTAGCAATGGTTGCTTACAAGTTGAAGGTGTCTCATCGATTCAATTACTCGCTGATTTATTCACAAAGCCTTTATCTACTCCACAATTGGCTCCACCTTTAACACAATGGCCTCACACAGTATCACAAGTTCACTAATGTTCCTTGTGAGAAGGAGAAGGTCTAACTCAAAATAGAACTTCATATGTACGCAGCTATGCACAAGCCACACTGCACTTCATCAACAGCTCACACATTGCTTAGCTACAGCTGATCACACAGGATAATTTCCCATCTAACAAATTTTTTAGCTGTTTTCTAGAGGGAAACTTCATCCCTCTTTCCACACTTGTATATAAACAATTTGCAGCTCATATCTCTGTAATCAACAAGTTAGAGATTGATAAAAGTTTTTCTTCTCTATTCTATTTTGTGTAATTGATTTCTACATTAATACTCATCTGAACCATCGCGCTATGTCATGTCGGAAATATTTGTAATATATTTTACAAATAATTTTCTAAATCAATGAAACAAAATTTTTTACATGCTTCACAAAATTTTGATTATATACTGTACATTTTTTTTACTAAATATAGTATTAGATTAATTTAAATGAAATATATAAAATTTTTTTTGGTGATACGTGTTACATTTATAGCTGATACTAAAGAGTATAGTTCTTTTATTGTTATATAATTTCAATCATAATAAAAATTTCATTTTTACCATATCAATAACTAAATATTTCTTTTAAATTTGTTAAACTATTGAGAATGGTAAGACTTTTACTATGTTTCCAAAATCGCTAGGCGCTAATTAACAGGTAGAACCTCCAAGTCCTAAGTGGAGTCAATGCGGATTTGTATTTTTTTTTATTTTGTAATATATTAAATTTAAATTCAATCAAAATGTGAATTAAAGTAGAAAATATATTTAAATAATGATAATATTAAAAGAATAATATAAAATATAACATTATAGTTAATACTTACGCAATAAAAATTTCATTAAAATACAAAATTTCAAATGTTTTATATTGATCTAATATATTCTTGGTCATTATTTTTTTTACTTGAAGCATAATATTTCAGGATGAGATTTTTATAATGAGGACATATAATGTATGATCATTTAATATACTGAGTTAATTTTTATTAGTTAAAAAATTAAAAGTTTAAAATTTAAAACATCAATATCTTGAAAATTTTATCAAAGACAAGATGTAAATATGTGATGATATGAATGACATTTGATAAACAAAAAAAGGAACATTGTTTTAGAAGAAAATTTTTTAATTATATAAGTTTGATGGATAAATATCAGCTAGATAATATTTTCAAAGAAAATATCTACAATAATGCTGGAACTGAAAATTAGAAAACTAATAATGTTAAAATTGGCAGCAATATTAGAATACATGGAAATAAAATTAAGGAGCCATTTGGCTTTATATTTTTGGACAAAAAGCAGAGCATATCCCAACAGTATGATTTTTGGGCATTTCAATGTCATTTTCCAACACCCCCTATCTAGTGCGCGTGGTCAAAAAGATAAAATCTTTGGAACATGTCCCTACCATTACGCTATGAGCATGTGTCTATGGTCAACTTGTGACGCGCTTAACCGAAGCCAGTGGTTTTCACTTCCCTTTTTCCCACAACATGACGTGGCTCAAAACAAACTCGGCTGTCTGCAGTCCACCGTCCCTGATTTGTTTATCATATTAGTATAATATTGGGCTTCACTTGCAAATTTTTACCTGTCCTTATCCTCTCTTTCTACTTAGGTAAATTTTTAGTATCCATTAACTTCAATAACAAAACAATTAGGCATACTTCAAACAATATATCATAAAACGCGGGTGGAGATCAGATCGGTCTGGCCTCTCAAATCGAACCAGTAAAGGTAGAGGATCAAGGAATAATGAATCAACCAGAAAAAAATGAGGTTAAACAGTCGAGATAAATACATTAAAAATTATTTTTCTGTATTTTATAATTTAAAAATATGATATAGTAAATAATAAACTAATACCTAGCACTAAGAATAAGATGTAAACTATTGTGGAAACACTTGTTATATATTGTGAACTTTTTATATTTATACATAATTTTCACATTTTATTACTTAGTAAATTAATTGATTTATATTTAAAATTAACCTATATATAAAAAATGAAAAATAAAAATGCAAAGGAAGTAAAGAATAAAACAAAATTATTACATGTAATTTAAAAAATATTAAAATTATTGATTTGTGATTTTATATAAATTCAAATATAAAGTTTCTAAAACCATTTTTTGTATCTAACAAAAATAGAATGGTACCAAAATAATTGAACGTTTTACTTTGCAAATTTTAAAATTAATTAAAAAATGAGATAAAATGGCAAGATACTCACTTAAGTTAATTTATTAAATATTTAAATCGTTTAAACCTTAAATGCTTGGATTGAATATGTTTTCATGAGTTTAGTTGACTCATTAACACATCTCGTATCACTGGGTCAAACCAATCGAATCAATGAGTTTTTAACAAATTAATTATATATATTGAGTCTGGGTATCAATTCGATCGGTCAAGCCGGACTGGGTCTGGCAACACTGATTTTGATAAATTTCTTTTCAGTTCTAACACCTCTGTCTCTAAAATAACCACTTCTATACATAAGTATTGTGATTTGTGATACACCTTCTGGGTTGATTTGGATCAACTAGTATCACTTTCACTGTCTTCTCAATTTTCCAAAACATCTCATAATTTTCTTTATTCTAATTTCGCATTCCTCTAAGTAATCAATGTCCTATATTTTTGTTAAAATATTGCATTGAAAATACAATTGTAACCAAACTAACTCAAAGCCAACTTGAATTAATGTGATTTCTCATTTAATTAGAATTTCAGTTCAATTTGATTTTTGAAGTGAATCAAACTCTGTTCACTCATTTGTATAACCGCTAGAATTATATTTGTGAGTATTGAACCATTTAGTATAGTATCATCAAAGTCATCATTTCAATAAGTTATCTCGAAATAAAAGATTGAAAAAAGAATGTGATAATTCAAATATCAAATAAAACATATCGGTATATTAACTCAAACTTATTAAAATAATGACATGTATAAAATATCAGTGTCCTACTAATGTTTGCTAGCATACGAAAGAAGTGATAAAATTTTGATTTCTAAATTGTATATATTTAAAGTGTTTCTCTATTGGTAAGTTATTTAATTGAACATTTTAGATAAAATTATAAACAATATTTCGAGATTTACGTCAAAATGTTTATATAAATAATAATTTGTTATTTAACAAACATTATTTGAGTTTATATATTTATGTTTTAAAATTGGCTTTACCTATCACTTTACTTGTCTAACATTGTATAAGTAATATGAAATTTAATTCAATCACATGAATATAAAAACAAATTAATATTTGATGTTGTTGGATCAAGGTTAGGCTAATAAGGTAGACAATGATATGTTAGAGAAGTTAGTCAGGCTACTCCAATGCATAAACAAGAGGCAAAGGGGGAAAATTGAAATACCTTGTAAAGTATTTTTGAATTACTAAGTTTTGATATAATTCAGCATATATGGTTGATCAGTTGATTTGAAAGGCCTTAAAATGCTAAATACACATATCACTAATAATCATGTGTAAACACGTTTTTTTATGAATTGATTTAGGTAACAAATTGAAAATGATTTCATAATTCACAAAATCTAAAAAAAATAAGCAAATTAAAATAAAATGAAGGCCTTCTATGAAAAAGTAACACATAAAACCCTAAAGACCATGCCGTAATAACAAATCCTCACAGAATCAATCCGTACCGTCATCTCAAAAATCGAACGGTAAAGATTTGCCAATTACTCGTGCTTATCACTCGCACTTTTACCAGTTCACTCTTCTACCCGTCTTCTTTGTTCTGTCTCTCTCCCTCTCTCAAAACATGGCTAAAGCCACTACCTTCATTGAACATCTGTATTTTTTCCTTCACTTCTAATCTGATCTCCGTGTCTATTACCAAATTTACAACCTTCAACACTATATCAACACCTAAACACACAATCAACAACTTTTTTTTTTTAATAATTTCGTGTTTCATGGCTTCTTAGTTTTAACTCATAAAAAACCCAACTGGATTAAACCTAAAAAGCCACACCCAGTCAAATTTCGGCTGAAATATAGGTGAGAGGTTCAATCTCCACACTGGTATCTAATGATCACGGATAACTATCCAAAGATTTTGCCTGACATGTCAATGCGATCAATGCTCAAAAACGAGGATTTGGGCAAGCTGATTAGGGACCAAAGGCTACAGCAAGAAGCGGCGAGTGAGAGAGAGAAAGAACTGAATATCTACCGGAGTGGGTCTGCTCCGCCAACCGTTGAGGGGTCTTTGAACTCCATTGGAGGTTTGTTTGAATTTCAAATTCCTCTTAAGAAAGGTGGGTTCTTGACCGAAGAAGAGATAAGGTCCGATCCAGCTTACGTTAATTACTACTACGCTAATGTGAACTTGAACCCTAGATTGCCGCCTCCAATGGCGTCTAAGGAGGATTGGAGATTTGCTCAGAGATTACAGGGCTCTGCTGTTGGAGACAGAAGAAAGGGTGATAATGAAGGAAATGACAGGTCACTTTTTGCGGTTCAACCCGGTAATGGAAATGGATATAGTGGAGAATGGGGAGGAGATGGGTTAATTGGGTTGCCAGGGTTAGACCTTGGAAGGAGAAAACTAACCATTGCTCAAACTCTTCAGGTAAAAAGTTTTAATCTTTGTCATCAGATTTTCTTAACTGTAGTTGCAAGTGGATATTAATATCATGCCTTTTCCTGTATTGTATATAGTAAGTTTAATCTGATATGGTTTTATTTTGGATTATGTGAAATAATATGATATAGTCGTCCATATAAGTTTGGCTATAATGACCTTTTTTTTGGTCTTTCTTGTATGTGTTTGTTTAAGCATATAGCTTATTATGTACCATATTGATGTTTTGAGGCTATTTGTATGTCTACAATCTGAATATTTCCTCATTTGTTTAGTTCCTTTCTGAGAATTATTTGCACTTGCTTTGTAATATTATTAGATGTCTAGTGTATTATTCTCTCTCTTGGATGAGCTCTTTTCATAGTCAATCCTCTTGCTTTCTTTCCATTTATATTAAATCATATCTTTTGAAACAATTCTCACTATTAATGACTTAATTTGTTGATTTCCAAGCCTTTTACTCTCTGGCAGCTTTGCTTCTCCTTCTTGCCTTATAATCTCGTAAAATATAATGCAGGACAACGTGGGCCATGTTCACCCTAGTCGCAATGCCTTTGATGATAATGTCGAGAATTCCGATTCCCGTTTCGCACAGCTGCATGATTTGACTTCTCCCGGAGTCACGAACGTCGGGTCAACTTCTTCTCACAGCTACGCCTCTGCTTTAGGCGCTTCGATGTCACGAAGCGCGACACCCGACCCTAAACTCGTCGCTAAAGCTCCTAGCCCCAGAATCCCTCCTATTGGAGGAGGCAGGGTCAATAATAACTCTATTGATAAACGAGATATAGCAGCCGCGTTGTCTGGACTGAATCTATCGACAATGGACGAGGAGAATCTCCCGCGATTCCCGGGCCAAAATAAGCCCAACTCCTATCTTAAAGGCCCCCCTTTAAACTATGGCTTGAGTGGATATCCAACGAGTCCTTCAAATGCTGCGATGGGACCCAACTTAATGGCTGAATTGCAGAATCTCAACAGAGTCGCGAATCAGAATGCGGGAAATGCTCTTCAAATGCCTCTTATGGACCCCCTGTATAGTCAGTACCTGCGGTCAAGTGAACCTGGTAATTCGTACATGGAGCTTCTCCAAAAGGCTTACTTGGGGTCGTTGCTTTCACCCCAAAAATCGCATTTCGGGATTCCAAATCAAAACTACTACGGAAATCCCGCATTTGGTCCTGGCATGCCGTTTTCTGGTCTTCCAAATTCTCCTATGGGATCGGGCAGCCCTGTTAGGCACGGTGAATTAAACCTGCGATTTTCTCCCGGGATTAGGAATCTCTCTGGCGGTGTAATGGGATCTTGGGAAACTGGTGGTAACTTGGATGAGAATTTTCCCTCCTCTTTGCTAGACGAGTTTAAGAGCAACAAAACTAAATGTTTTGAACTGTCAGAGATTGCTGGTCACGTTGTTGAGTTCAGGTTTTTTTACTTCATCAAAATAAATAAATTTTAGTTTGGCCTTTTTTTATATGAAATTCAATGCTTTTGCTTAAATCGCCCTTTGATGAGCAGTGCTGATCAATATGGGAGTCGGTTTATTCAGCAGAAACTCGAAATGGCCACCACCGAAGAAAAGAACATGGTCTTTAACGAAATTATGCCCCAAGCCCTTTCGCTAATGACCGATGTTTTTGGCAATTATGTGATCCAAAAGGTATTTGCTTTCCGAGAAAACTTAATTTCCTAAAACGATATCAATGCTAGCTTCAATTTTCTGATTTATTCGCTAATGTAAAGACAAAAAAACAGAAAATTTGCTAAAAATCATGGGAAATTTATCCGTATACAGTTCTTCGAGCACGGGTCAGCAGCTCAAATTAGGGAGCTAGCGGATCAGCTAATTGGGCATGTCCTCACTCTCAGCCTTCAGATGTATGGCTGTCGAGTTATCCAAAAGGTAACAATATTGTTCGTTTTGGCAACAAAAACATGTTTAATATCACTAAATACTCGGGGTTCTTGGATTTTGCAATAATCGGTATTGTTTCTTAATCAGGCAATTGAGATGGTTGAGCTGGACCAGAAGACAAGAATGGTAATGGAACTTGATGGCCAAGTAATGCGGTGCGTTCGAGATCAGAATGGGAACCACGTAATTCAGAAGTGTATCGAATGTGTGCCTGAAGATGCTATTCAGTTCATTGTTACAACTTTTTACGATCAAGTCGTCACGCTTTCCACTCACCCGTATGGTTGTCGAGTCATTCAGGTTTCTCGTACCATCTATTCTAATAATATTTCCGTGCATTTGTGGAATTTCACAATTCTTAACAATCTTTGGCACAAATTTCGTCTGGCAGAGGGTTCTGGAACACTGCCATGATGATAGAACGCAGCGCATTATGATGGACGAGATTTTGCAATCTGTACTTATGTTGGCTCAAGACCAGTATGGAAATTATGTCGTTCAGGTTCGTTTTTGATATATAATGAAAATTTAAATGTTATGTTACAAACATTTCATTTGCGTGAAAAAGATGTTAAAAAAATGTCTTCCCTTGATGTTTCATACTTCAGTTACTATATACTATTAGTGATTCTGTCTAGCCTCATTAAACTAAGATGATAAAAAACGAACTTATTTCAGTATAAATTTATAAGTATGCGGTACTTATAACTTATAAGTATCGAGCTGAACGAATTATAAGTTGAAAAAACATAGCCTAATAAGCATATATGTTTGCCTTTCTTCTTTCTGTTGCTAGTCGTGTGTGCGCTTTATTTTACAATTACTGATTTACCCTTGTTGAGTCTAAGCTGTTCTAATCGATGGCAAATGTTAATGCAGCATGTGCTGGCGCATGGAAAACCGCATGAAAGGTCACTGATAATAAAGAAACTAACAGGGCAGATAGTTCAAATGAGTCAACAGAAATTCGCGTCCAATGTCATCGAGAAATGTTTGACATTCGGTACTCCGGCAGAACGCCAGGCCTTGGTGGACGAGATGCTTGGCACTACTGACAAGAACGAGCCTCTTCAGGTTTGTCAATTACCTTTCTGCCCCCCCTTCACTAAATAGGCCATTAATAGTTGCTCAAAATCTTGTCTTTTATTTTTGTGTGCAGGTTATGATGAAAGACCAGTTTGGTAACTATGTGATACAGAAGGTGCTGGAAACTTGTGACGACCAGCAACTCGAACTGATTCTTAATCGAATAAAGGTTCACTTAAATGCTTTGAACAAGTATACTTATGGCAAACACATTGTTGCTCGTGTCGAGAAGCTCGTTGCTGCCGGAGGTATATATATATATATAATTCTCATTTGTTTTCCTGCTTTACTCAAACCAATTAAGGGCCGGTTTGAGATTGCTTTCCCAGGCTACTTTTCCGAAATGTTCAATTTTTAAGCTTTTCCAAGCTGCTGTCGTGAAAAGTTTCTAGAATTTAATAGTATACAGTTCATATATAATTAGTATTAAGATTTGAAATATATCGTTCAATGTCAAAATAAGTTCGTTTTATTAAAGTTTACAAGTGGAACTTTACTTGAGAATAGCCATGACAACAATCCCAAACAGGAATTGAGACAAATATCTGATTGGGTTTCCAATTTTCTTTTTTGCAGAGAGGAGGATTACCATACTAACCCTGCAACCTCCTGCTTCTTAGGAGAAGTTGTAAAGCTAACTGAGGATGATAATGGGCTCCGTCTATTGAATATGATAGATTAAGAGAGCGTTCTTGTTGATGGAAATAAAAGTTGCTTAAAACTGTACATTGCAGTTTCAGAATTAATATACCTAGATTCAGTCGGATGGTGAAGAGAAGATAACTTAGTGTACAAGTTTTAAGGTTGTAAAAAAGAGTTGTAGTAGTAATGACTGTACAAAATATTCTAATTCCAAATTACCAATGGTCTTTCTCGTGGAATTATCTCTTGTATGGAATCTTTCCAATGTTCATGGCTGTTATTGTATATGCTGCTTGTTTAGCATTTACGGTTTCTATTTATTGATTCCTTTGTTGTAAATTTTAGGCTTAATACATCGAGAGGTGAACTAAGTTGTTTCTAGAAAACCTGTTGCATTCTTAAACTTTCAAAGTAACATGTAGTTACCTTAATTTTAAAAAAGTGTATCATTTTGTTCCTTGAATGACACGTGACATTCAGAGAGTTATTCAACCTGAACACCTTCCGATCTGTTAGGCCTAAATTTTGATCATATGAAATGTTATAAATGGTAGGATAAAAGCTACTTATGGTGGTACCATTGAATCAAGCCTGATACTGGGTACTTGTGAGGTAGCAGGTATACCAATCACCCACCAATCTTGACGTTGTCTATTTTGTTTTTTATCACACAATGCTAAGTCAAAATTTTGTTTTAGATTTGATTTGTTTTAGGTTAATAGAGATCTAACAGCTAAACAGTTGGAGATTAAAAAAGAATTGTTTTAAGATTGCATAAAACTTACTCCCTCTGATTTTTTTTCTGTCTTTTTACACATTTCACACATCGCACTTATTAAGAAATCAATTAAATCAAGGATCTAAAAATACTTGTTTATCCTTACATTTAATGAAATTTTATCTTCTCTTTTGAAAATAACATATGAATGAATAAAAGTATATTTGAAAGAATGATGCTTAAAAAATATATAGAATTTTAAGAATGACAAGTAAAACGAGTTTTTAGATTTTAGCTGAGATGACAAGTAAAAATTATCGGAGGGAGTAAGTTTTAATATTATCCTCGTTATTCAGAGCTTAATCTTAATTAAACTCATTAGCTCGAAATTAAAATTTTATAATTAATAAAATTAACGTAGTAGCTCGGAATTTGGAGACAATGATACTTCAAAACAAATTGTAATTTGGTCACTATATTAGAAACAGGAACATCAACTCAAAATTAACAAAGTGATAACAGTTCAATGATACATCGTTAGTGAGGAGGGCAGAAGCTCTTGGACATACTGCCTTAAAAACATGCCCAAACACACTTGTCTTAAACTTCTTTTGGTCTTACACATGCCCAATTAAATGAATGAATATTGTAAATAACAAGGTGAAGAGCATGAGCAGTTGTGTACCTTTGGTATAAGATTTTTTCATTTGAATTCTCTTGTTTTACTAAAAATGAAGCATATCCGATTAATATACAAGATAAACTAGAGAAAATAAATCTTCTACTTCTACCACGCAACTACATGCTTTACCAAGATTCTATCTCGAGCGTTTGCATTAAATCAAACAATATATACATTGCGGCATTTTATCGGCAAAAATGGGACATGTTCTCATTTTATATACCACTACTATGCGTGAAAATGATTTCTTTACATTCATTGAAAATATTCTGATTTTCTGCCACTACTACAAGATATCTAAGTTCTCTATCACGTATCTTCAATACATTTAAACAATATCCTCATTTTTCTTTATTTTTTATTTTGCAATTTAAAATTAACCATTAATTCTTCAAGATCTGCACATGAAATTTCAGGATCCGAGTTCGGACAAGATATTAATCTTTTTTAGTAACTTTGAAGCAATAACATACTAATACTAAAGATTCAAATAAAAGACTTCCATAATAACATTCTCAATTGCTTAATTAGGAGAAGTACAAAAACCAAATCTTATGTTCGCAGTTACACTACCCTTTATTTATTTACTACAAACATCAAATTAATTATCCGTTCCTAGTTTAACTAAGGACCTATATTTCAACATGTATACTTACAACTCACACAATAACAAACCAAATTTAACTCACTTTTTTTGTTGTTTCAAAAGGAATTATCATGGAAGTAGGATATATTGTTTAAATTTAGGAAGATATGTGATTGATAACCTATTAGTATTGGAGAATTCATAGGATCTAAGGATATTCTTATTGGATTTAAAGAACTTTCTTCACACATAGCAATAGATTTAAAATGAGAACATGATATCACCATCTTTTTCGATAAAATGCTGAAATTAATAGAGCTTGTTTCAAGGCAAAAAGGAGAGAACTCACAAAAAAATATAATCTTGGTTATGCAGTTATTGCGTGCGTATAAGTTGAAATTTCTTCTCTTTTGTGGATACTGTATCACACATATATGATCTGCTTCCTTCTCCTC
>CATIWQ010432058.1:0-31291 GCA_949673415.1 Euphorbia schlechtendalii
TGATAAGAAGGTTTATAATAAGTTTAGTGAGCAGATGAAAAGTGAGTTTGAAATGTCAATGATGGGAGAGCTCAACTTTTTCCTTGGATTGTAAATCAAGCAATGTGAAGATGGAATCTTCATTAGTCAAGAAAAATATTCCAAAAAAGTCCTGAAGAAGTTTGATATGGAGCATTCGAAGCTAATGTCCATTCCCATGGCCATTGACATAATTTTAAGTAAGGATGAAGTTGGTAACTCAAATCAACAGAGGTATTATTGGTTCTATCCTTTACTTAACTACTAGTAGGCCTAATAGTTAATATTTAGTGTGTTATTACATACGTTATCAAGCTAACCCCAAAGAATCTCACTTAGCAATTGTTAAGAGAGTTCTCCGGTACTTGCAAGGTTTTATTGATACAGGTTTATGGTATCCTAAAAGCTCAGATTTCACTCCTAAAGGATTCATAGATGATAACTACGGGAGGAACAAGCTCGACAGGAAATGCACTACAGGAGGATGCCATTTCCTTGGAGAATACCTTATCTCATGATATAGTAAGAAGCAAACTTCTATTATGCTGAGTGCAGTTGAAGCTGAGTATATGGTGGTAGGAAGTTGTGTAGCACAACTGCTATGGTTTAAAAATCTAGTTCAACATGGCAGGATGAAGCATGTTAATATAAGACATCACTTTATAAGGGATCATGTGCTAAGGGGAGATGTCAAACTAGAGTATGTTCCTTCAAAAGAATAATAAGCTGACATATTCACCAAACCATTAGCAAAGGAGCAGTTTAATCTCCTTAGGCAGTTATTGGAATGGTGAACCCATTTGAAGAAAATTTAAGAAATTTAGCTGAGTGTTGAAAATCAAGTCTTAACTCAACCAAACGAGGTAACAAGTATTTAACACCGTTTATATTTTAAAGTAATGCTGTGAGATTCATTTTCACGGTTAAACTCAAATGCTACTTTATCCAAAGAGTGCTTTTGAATTTGAACCATTTGAAATCAAAACTCACTATTTTACTATGTCGGTTCAAGGCTTGTTAATCTCATCGTTCATTTTCATCTTGTGTTGTGCGTACGCCACGTATCATCTGCAAGTTGAAGAGCCTATATAAGCGGTAGTATGATGGAGAGAGAAGGTTACTTGCAATTCTGAAATCCTAATCATTTCTGCAAAAGAACCCCAATTTCTCTCTATTATCAAACTCTCTCAATTGCAATGGCGATCACAAGGAAAACCTTTATTCTTCAAGGCAACTCTAAGAAGAATGTGATCATGCACATCGATGGCACTACAGAAAGGATCATTTTTCCTCATGGAACTGTCTTCACTAAGATCGATTTATCGAAGAATCAGGACTTTGGTCTAGTGTTCGAGGTAGACTATGAACGGCTATTGAAGAACAAGTTCCTCCATAAAATCATCAAGCAACAGAATCTCAACCAATTTCTACTATTAGAAGGACCAGCCATCAAAAGCTTGATCCAAAGTTTTTATAGAAACCTGTACAGCATCCAGAGGTACGATGATGTGCTAATGGTGGAAATCAACAATATTTCACACCTGATCTGTGCAAAGATGGTGGAAGTTTACTCAACATGCCATTAAAGGGCACTTATCTAAGAAGGACTGGTGATGAAGAACTAGTCACTATCCTAAAAGATTGGGAACTCCCTGCTGACTACGGATCTGGAGAGACATCTACTTCAAGGATGAGCTGGGAGGTAAGGGCTTGTCATGAGCTGCTAGTGAAGTTAATCTTACCCAAAACTGGGTCCTTAAGTAACTACATGTACTTCAAGAGATGCATGGTCTACCATATGGTAGAAGGTAAGTAACTTAACTGGCCGATGTTGATTCTTCATCACCTGACCAAAGTTACTACCGTCTACCATTGTCGTTATTTGATCATCGCCCTCATGAAAGTCATGAGGATAGATGTCTCATCCTTTGTAGATGGATCAGGAAAAACAATGACCCCATTAAAGAGAATATTATATATGAGCCACTTCAGTGAATTGAAGAACAATCAGGTTCATACCCGTTACACCAAGGTTTAAGATCTAAAGTAGAAGAAGGTGAAGGTGGAACCAACTATGTTTCCAAAGAACATGGTGAAGGAAGATGAGGATGCCTTTGTGGTAGACTTTGAAGACTCTAGTGAGGGAATAGCATATTATGTTCCCCTCTTTGCTCATTTGGAGTAAATCTCAACCACCTCTGCTCCTATCTCTCCAAAACCTAAGGTTGCTTCTCAACGGGTTCGAGCAAGCTCAACAAAATCAAGGGTAGGAGATTTTCCTACCCAATCTCAAGCCAGACAAAGGAACAAAATGAAGTTAAATACTCGAGCTTAGAGGAAAGCTGAGGTGAAATAAAAGGCTAAAGAGGAAGAAGATGCAAGGGAGTAAGAGGAAAACTTGCGCCAAAGAAGCGTAAGCTTGATGAAGTTGAGGATGATGTGGGATAGGGGAGCTCTAAGAAAAGTAAAGAGAACCCTAAAACCATCAATCCTGGTGTGGCTGCTCATTTTGAGGAAGTTATCTCCAAAGTAAGGGGCATCCAGTGCAAGAGATCTGCCACTCAACACTCAAAGAAGAATGTACAAGTGGTGAGCAGCAATGAGGATGTTGATGATGTGGAGATCATCAATCAGGAAGAATATACTCTTCCTGATCCAAGCATCCAAAACTAAATTCTCACTCAAACTGACACTCATCCTACTCAGGTTGAGTCACCTGAAGATGACCAATCCTTGGATCAATCAGCTAACCCCCAGGTACCTATGAATCATACCCCTTTCTTTTGTAAATCCTTCACCCAATTCTCTTAAAAATCTTGAAATTCCCACTCTGTACACTCCTTCTTCTCCAACCCATTTCCATGAATAGACCACCCATTCTTCACCTCCTCCAAACACTCAAACAACTCTCATTCCTTCTCTTGTAAAATCTAAACTGACCCCCACTTCTTCTTCTATACAAAACACTTCTACTCCTGCCCTTTCTTCAAACCCATCCTCTACCCCTCTAATCTCTTTGATTAGGGAAGTTCCTAAAGCTGAGGACTCTGCTCAGCAAGGAAAAGCAAGTGAGGATGTTGCTGATGTAAATTTTATAGCTGGTGAAGCAACTCTCTCCAGCAACAAGTCAGTCTAAGAGGACTTGGCTAACTCAACTATCTTGACTCAGATAAGGGAGTTGGCAAAGAAGAAATTCCCAACTCTAAAACTAATGCTGAGTCGGATGGAGCAACAAGCCATGTGCTACTGATTAGGGAATTAACGGACTTGTCCACTAAATCCAAGGCAAAGCTTCTGGAGTTCGATGAACATTCAAGTATTGCCTTTGAATTGGTCTATTATGAAGAATTTGAGAAGATTCAAGGAAGTTTAACCATTTTGCAAAGGAAAGAGCGAAGAGCCTGGCGGATAAGATGGCACTAATTCTAACTGGACTTTCTAATTCTGAGCTTAGCTAAATGCAGTTATCTCTTCTTTCCCGACATCTACTGTTATTGCCAACGCAGTAGTAGGAAAGATGAAGGGTATAGACGTTGTTGCAGAGAAGCTGAGTAGCATGAATGCCACTTTGGCAACTCAAGCTACTTAGATTCACAAGTTTAGTGAAGAACAAGCCAAAATAAAGAGGAGCATAGATAATAAGATCAGCAAGCTGTCCAAGCAAGTTCAAGTAAATAAGGATCTTGGACATAACATGTGCAAGTTAATGGAGAATATTTCCAAGCTCATGATAAGAAGGTTGATAGAGTCATCAAGATCATTGATGAGGTTGCCAAGAAAACGGAGAAACATGTGCTCAACCTTGATGCGCTTGTAGACAAGCTTGACTCAACCTACAAATTTATGAATGAAAATACTGATGATTCAGTAAGGAAGGTACAAAAATCTCTCTTTGAAGCAATGGGCAAACTTTTTCCTAAGCCAACTAAGTCTCTAAAACTAGATAATGGTCTCTTAGTGCACAAGAAATTGAATGCCCTTAAGGATCATCTCTTTGAAATGCTGAAGAACGTAAATCAATTGGTCACCACTAGGTTGTATGACTCTAAGGATATTGAATTCACACCTAAGATTATGAATAAATTACTACGCTCGGATCATTAACATGGAAGCCAAGCTAAAAATTGCACTCTTTGCATCAGATTTAAGAGGTATCTTGCAATGCTTTTAACAGTTTACTTGTCAAGGGTTTGATCAGATCGCTCATCTCACCTGGTGTCACCATTTACTTCTCGAAGAACTCAATGATCAGGACATTATTACGCTAAAGGGAAAAGAGCAGCTTGAGAAAGAGATATCTCCAGTAATTATAGGGAAGCAAGAGGACTTTCAGTCTTCTCTCGACTCCTTTAATTTGTTTCTTGAACCAATTGTTAAAGATTAGATAACAAAGGGGGAGAAAGTAGTTGAAGATGTATAGAGGATAACACAGCAATATAGAGCTTCACTTTCGCAATAGCCTTTGTATCCTTAACCTCGATAACAACGACAGCCTCAGCATCAACAACATCAACAGCACCATCAAAGCAGCTATCCAAAAGGCGGAGGACCATCTTCTTCTTAGTTTCGTGGATAACTTTAGAATAGATTCAAACTTATAATAGCACTCCAATGTAATCACTTAGTATAGAACACAATTTGTGTACTGACTAAGTTTTTGTTATTAATGAAAATCCAAGTTTATTCCATTCAAAAGTTAAGAGCTTCTTAACTTAGTATATTTGCTATGTTATTTCTGCTTGAACAGTTGCAAGAATAATTTAAGACCATTATTAAGGAGAAGCCGAGTTAGACAAAGTCCCAAACTTCAGAGGAAATACCTCTCAGTATGGGCGAGTTAAGCTGATTGAAGAAAATCCACTCATTATGGGGGAGTTCATACTGACTAAGGAGTTCACTCAGCATGGGGGAGTCTTATATCATTTATCAGTTTCTTATATCTTTAAACTATTTATTTAATTAATCTCTTCTACTACCTTATTTGTTTTTTGTTCCAAAATGGGGGAATTGTTGAACCCAAGTTAAAAGTACGTCACAATACTTAAAATGTTTTGGAAATAACAAACTGTCTAGAATAGTGAAATTAATTAAGTACTAAGTAGACTCTTAATTAAACAAGTTTACTTGAGTTTGTTTAAGGGAAAACAACTCAATTTACTGAGTTTTGATTAAGTTATGGCTTAGCGTAAGAAAAGCTATGTAAAGTTGAGTATTACATAGTTTATAAGATATGGACTCAGCAAAGTTGAGTAGCTTTTATTTATTAAAAGCTAAGTTCTTTTTACACTTAGAGAATAAAATGACACATATGCCTTTAACGCTATCTATGAGAGACAAAATATACCTTTGGTGCTTTTTAGGAGAAAAAACACTGAAATGAAAGAAGATATTCAAGTGGTCCTCACAACAAAAGGGTGTTAGTATAGAATGTTGGATATTCCTCATTGAAGTCCAAGGAAAAAGGTAACTTTTGACATGCGTTGTTTCTCAGTGTCTCCGCGCAACTCTGCAATGTCAACAATCAGAGAAATCACAAGCCTCCACATTACATCTTGCGCGCCTCTCTATCAGAATAGAATTGTTTGAAAAAATGAGTTTTTGACACATCAAGATTAACAAATTAATCTCGTGCTTCAATGTTCGAAATCTCTGTCTAGAAACGTCCTGGAATTTGTTTCAAATTGACAAATTCGAAAGTTGTGAAGAGAAGAGAAATTTAAGATAAAGTCAGGATGAAAAATTTGCAATGGCTACTTCCAAGACCTTTAAGTATAAATAGAAGACTGAAGCAAACGTTCAAACTTTTTGAATCACCTCGAATTTCTTAAGAGCTAAAATACTATTATAATATTCCCAGCATTCAGAAATTCAAAATCAAGCATTCTAAGCAAACACAAATAGATCAATCAATTTGTAATATAGAGAGTCAATCTTAGATTTAACATTGTAAAAGGATTCAACGAGTTTTGTAAGTTGAAATCCTTAGTTTGCGTTTCTTATTCAAATCTGAGTGACAGTTTAGGAAGGGTACCTAAACTGTGGATTGAGAGGTAGTTAGAAAGGAAGGTACTTTCTGTAATAGCTTATACCCACTGTAAAGGCTTCTTCGCCTAAGGAAGGAAAAAAACACTAGTGGATTAAAGCTCGGAAAGGAATATGGGGACTGGAGGTATGCTCGGAGCCGAACATAAATAAAATCTCAGGAGTTGAAATTTCTTACCTTTGTCATTTGTCTTTATAACATCTTGTTCATCCATCATTCTCTCTGTTTTATAAGTTTAGCTTGAAAAACCAATCCAAGCTAAGTAAAGTACTCAGCACGGATTGAAGATAAACTAAGTCAGTGAAACTGAATAGTTTATAATTTTTAGACCTACACTTAGCACAAGTTACTCAGCACGCATTTAAAAACTGAACTTGAAAAGATTTTTATAAACCTTAAAAAGAACCAAGTAACTGCATTCACCCCCGTCTACTGTGTTATTTAAGCTATTACGGACCAACAACTTATTCTGCACAATAAATAAGGTAAGAACCTAATGTAACGAATATGCCTAAGATGAGAACTGAAGTAAAAATGTTCAAGGATGAAAAGTTAGTCAACTGAACATAAGTCAATGCCAAATTGGATAAAAAAATCTCCTTAAATAAATAAATACATAATGAAGCATTAGATCCTGAAAATTAGTGAAAGTTATAGTCAACTAGAGTTTGGAATTTAGTTTCAAAATTGGAATAGATAAAATTGAAATAGACAGTGAGCAAAAGGAGGTGACAGACAATGAGGAAAAGGAGGTGCAGTAGGTAATGGTACCCATCCACCAACTAAAATTGTATGGATGCCATTTCCCTACTTTTGTTAATGGATTGATATAATGCCATAAAAGAACACAATAAACACAAACTACTTTGATTCACCAAAAGGTAATTAAGCTTCCCCTCAACCATAATTCGTTTAATATTCTAGTTCCATTATGAACATAACAAATCTACAGTTTAAATCTAATTACACATGTATGGACCTTAGCTAGATGTGTTTTGCTATAATATCAATGTGATTCTACTTTTGTCTAAAAATATACACTTTCCTTCATATTACTTCTTATATCTTTAGACACGCAACACTAATAGATCAAAACTGGTCATGAAAATTTATTAGAAATTTGATATGAATTTCTATCTACAAAGTATCTTAAGCCATCAAAATATA
Organism: Euphorbia schlechtendalii; assembly: GCA_949673415.1. NCBI lineage: Eukaryota > Viridiplantae > Streptophyta > Magnoliopsida > Malpighiales > Euphorbiaceae > Euphorbia > Euphorbia schlechtendalii. The sequence goes on from CATIWQ010432058.1 coordinate 7,229, forward strand.
TATATGTTTATTGTAATATTTGCAATTGTCGATAAAAACATTTTCCTAAAATTAGAGGGAAAGTAAAAATACAATTTTGGAAAAGTCAATTTAATTTAATGCTTCATCGTCTATTAATATTTAAATTTCTAAAGAATGAATCAATAACAGCGTTGTTACACACATGAAGCATGAAGCGTTATCCTCAAAAATATATTATCGAAAATAAAAATATGCCCATCGAGGATTAGCGTACTAATATTAATACACTTTTTGCAAAAGTACTAACACTCGAAGTGCAAACACCCGATGTTGTTAAATATAAGAAAATTCAAATACTTTATATTAGTACCACTAAAATTCGAAATATAAATAAAATGATTGTGAACCATATTTTACCTACAATATGTCCATGAATATAGAACATGAGAATATATGAACGCAATTTGTGCAAGAATGTCAAATCAAAAGTGATTGACAAAAAGTGGAAAGATATAGTTCAAACAACACTATTTATATTGAAAAGTAAAAATTTTTGAACTTATAATTCAAACACCGAAAAAGTTAAATTGATTGCATATTATTAATTTCTTTGCATCATATTTTGTATACCCAACTTTTATTTTGTTTATATTATTACTAATTCATATAATGTAATAGAGTTGCAAAGATCCATGTATTGTTTAAAGCAGATTGAATCATATGGTAATTCAGTAGCCAAAAAACTATTTGATAACAATTTACGAAGATAATGCAGCATGCATCACAAAGCTCAAGAGTGGATATATTGAAAGAGATAGATCTACTCAAATTTTACTCAAATTCTTTTATGTTCATGATTACATGAAAACTGATCAAGTTGACATCAACAAAGATTGATCATATGTTACAATCCAACAAATATTTTTACTAAGGCATGTGCTCAATATTTAGAAGCGTAAGCTCAAAGATATATACTTACCATTGTATGTTTGAAGGGAAGTAAAATTGCATATAACTAACGTACTTTTTTTCCTTCGCTAAGTTTTTATCCCACTGTGTTTTTCTTAGCAAGGTTTAAATGAGGCATATTTATATTACATAATCATATTCTTGTGAATAGAAGAGGTAAACATTACACTCTTTTTCCCTTAATCAAAAGTTTTATCCCACATGATTTTCCTTGGTAAGGTTTTTAGCGAGGTAGTGTCCCGTTCGTGAAAATAAACATCAAATGGGAAGTGTTGTAAATATATATTTTGTAACATATATGATAAATTGTGTTGATGTCCATAACTCCTATCTTTAAATCATATAACTTATGTCATTTCAAGTTCTTGGTCTATACCTATAAATATAAGCTTGTTATATACTTTATCTATGATGAAATTATATGTTACTTTATGTCCATCCTTATTATTATCAATTTCTTTATCTACTAATTTATTGTATATATTCATATTAATTATAACAACTTTAATTTTTTTTAGTATTATTAGTTCAATCATTACCCCACTCATTTATAATGACTTTAAAAAATAGTACAAAATACATGAATAACTTACTTAAAATGAACGAAAATGAAAGTGATTAATTTTGGAAAAAAGGGTAAAATTGAATTTTCATAAAAAGAAATGCAGAAAGAAAGTATGAAAGGGGAAGTCAGAAACGTTGGGAACTGGTATTGGGATATACTTTCATCGTTTCAGCAGCTCTCTTTCTTTCCCCTTCTTTGCATTCAGGGCAGGAGGAAGGTGATCGAGGGAGATAATAACTAGAACCCTCCTTCCTGTTCAAACTTTTCTCAATTATTTGGATTATTAATAATTATAATTTATGATTTACGTCCCACCGATCTATTTCCTGATTCGTATGTTCCTTTCTCAACCTTTTATTTCAATTTGCCGCTTTCACAATTGTTCTGTATTCTTGTGTGTGGATTCTTGCCGATTATTTTGAATTAGGGTTTTCATTTATTTTGCTTTTTATGATTCGACGATTTTGGATGATGTGTTGGAATTTTACTGACATTAGCGATCTTTTTGCATCCTTTGAGATGACGAATTTGGTTGGATTTGACTTTTTAATTTTTGGTGAACTTTTCGAACTCAATTGTGCAAATTTTGTCTAGTTTACGGATTTAATTTTCGTGTTGCGCTATGAATCTTCGGAAACTTGCATTTGGGTTTTCGTTTACATGTTGCATTATGCTCTGCTCAGTCAGACAGTCACACATATAGATGTCTTTTGGTCCAGTGTTGTTTAAGGAATTTTATGCTTTTGATAACTAGCTTTTGTTAGTTTGTTACTGTTGGTACTGGTATCTGAGATTATGTACTCTTTTGAATTGGGTTTGGTGCATACTAGAAGTATGTATAATTTGAGTATATCTAACTGGTTTGTTTTCTTTCTTCAGCATACATTTATATATTAGCTTACCATTAATACATGTCGAAAACCTTGAGGAGGAGGCTTTACCATGGTGATGTTGATAGGAAAGAACAAGATTATTTTGATGCATCGGAGTCTGATGGTTTAGATGAACCTTTGCTTCAGAAGCATGAACATTTTGACGTTCCTGCAAGGGTGAGAGTTTCTTCCCGATATTTATGTAAATACTGTAAAAAGAAAAATACAGTTGAAGGCAAATTGATACTTTTTCATGTTACAGCAAATTACTTTAGAAGAGGTTTGGGTTGCTGAACAGCAGAGGGAACACCTGCATTGGACTCTGTTATTATCACAGATAATTGCACAGTGGGCACAATGGATAGGTTTGCTGTTTTGATTGGTGAATTTATCTGTTTAATTATTTCCCTTCTTCAGTAAACATCTGGTTTATGCAATATATCATTTTAGCTCTTGTTGGGTTGCTGTCAGTCTGATTTGTCAATCAATTAGGTATCTCTTCTGTGAGTTGATAATTTGTTTCGAAATGTATTTGTTTATATTCTTGAGGCCTATAGTTTTCACTTTTCACTTCACGCTGTTTACATTGCAAACTCTGGCAGTTATCATGAATGATAAACTTAATTTTGTTGATGATAAGCTGATACTTAATGATCTGCATCAATAAGCCCTTAAACTATGGTTTCACTAAGAATGACATAGAATTGGAAGTGGTAGTATATACTATCAGAAACGATGGAGTTTATATGTTATAGCCTTGTTGGCTTATTCACGCAAATCTGTGAACATAATTTTTAAGGTTCCTTGTGATGGCATTGTTCCCGTGATTAATAATTGTTGTTTGAGAGTGTATACATGGACTCCTGATGTGAAGTTTTCTTTTTGTTGACTTTAATGACATGTTAAAATATTTGGCTAGTTTCATTTACTCTTTCAGCTTGTAGTATCTTGGGTACTGGATCACTTCTTGGACGGTTTTTTCCACTTGTTCTGTCTAATCCTACAGTGCCAACCAGGAAACTTCTGCCACCATGTCTTAGCCCTTTGCAGGTATCATTTTGTGCTTTTATCTGTATCTTAATTTTCAAAATCTTATTCATGGTTTTGAAGAAACTAGGTCTTTTTGAAAGAGTGTGAATGATATTATTGTCATGGTTACCTTCCTTGATAAACTTTTTTGTTTCTGCTGTTTTTGTTTTGAATATATTGCATGCTTTCTGTTATCTTCAAGTACTCCACTTTCAGCCTTGCAATTTATATTAACAGGACGATCTTTTTTAATTGTGCTAAGAACACAATGATAAAGGTCTTCATTTAGAATGGTATTGAACCGAGTTCTGCACGTTTTAAGTATGCTGAAGCAAAGTATTGAACTAACTTCCCTTTTGTGGATAAATTGTTGATTTATAAATGGTTTCGCTATTACAATTTTGGTTTCATTTTGTTATAAATTTAGGACTATAAGACAGTTACTTTACATTGTCAGGCTGTCAGCTGCTTTAGTTTCCAGTTACCTTGTACTCTGGGATTCTATGCCTTTTTATTTTTGTCTTTGTCAGTATCATGCTGTTCTCTAGATAATATTTTTTGTAACATTATCAAATTTTAATGCTGAAATTTTGTGTGGTTCAAGGAAGAAAGACTCAGATATTTACAACAACGACTGGGTGTGTCCTTTGATGGTTCTCGTGTGGAGCATCAAGTCGGGTTTTGCTCTTCATATCCTAAATATTACTCTTTAAGATGCTTTTTCTTTTTTCATTTAGTTTTTGGACCACTTATGGAAATTCTCATATTGATTTTTAGTGATAAACAATGTAATAAGGATCACAAAGTGGATCAACAAGCTATACTGTTTTGAACTTTTATTTGACTTTTGATGCCTTGAGAAATTATTCATCGGTGTTGACTTCGTGAATCTACATCCATATGTTATCTTACAGAAGATGCTTACTATTATCATAGAAATGCTCACAATATCACTAAAATATTTTCTTCTACTATATTTAAAGAAGTAACTGAAAGATAAGTCATGTACTGTTCTGTAAATCAATATATATAGTAACAAATATTTTACTGATCACTTAATTTATAGTTTTGTGTTGATTATTTTAATCATTAACTTTTTGGAATTTGACTAAAACAAAAGTAGCACTGCCATGGCCCATGAGATGTAAACTTCATGGTGAATTACATTTGTTACTTATGAAAAACTTCTTTTATGTTGGAAGGACGCACTGAGAAAATTATGGAGGCTGGCTTATCCTGATAGAGAACTGCCATCTCTTAAATCTGAGGTTTGGAAGGATATGGGCTGGCAAGGCTCAGACCCTTCAACTGATTTTCGGTATGCACAGGATTGTCTGGAAACTTTTTGTACATATTTTAGTATAACTGGTTTTTGGTAATTTATTCTGTGCTACTGCAGGGGTGGAGGTTATATATCACTGGAGAATCTCATCTTTTTTGCTGAAAAGTATCCGGTTTGTTCCTTTACTTTGGATACCTCATGTTCATTAGTTTTGGTTGTGCACTTTCATCTTTATTAGATTAAATTCTTTAGGAATACAACTACACCGTTCATAAAGTAGAACCATGTTGACTCCGGCTGGCTTAATTATACCTATAGTATGACCTTTTATATTAAACTTCAGTACATGACATGCAATAATAGGTTTCTTGTTGGCTTTATTTCACTCTCATTATACCTATTTTCGATGTCTTCCCAATTTTATACATGAACTCTAATTTTGTCCACTATGGTACATGACCTAGTGAGCCTAAAAGGAACCTAAAATTGAATGTCATAACTCAGTTCATATATTTTTTGATTTGGTAAGCAAGCACAAAATACGTTGTTTCATAATTTATGATACCGAGGCAACGTGTAACAGGAATCATTCCAGAGATTGTTACACAAGAAAGACGGAACCAGAGCTGAGTGGGAGTATCCATTTGCTGTTGCTGGCGTTAATATTTCTTTTATGTTGGCCCAAATGTTGGATCTTAAAGCTGGTAATTTTGCACTGTCCAGTTAAGATTCACAAGATTTGTGAATTATTGTCATTGCATGTGTTAAATGAATGCATATTTTGCTTTGGCAGGAAAGCCATCCACTCCGGCTGGAATTAAATGTGTGGAATTGCTTTCCGAAGATGACATGGCATTTGACAACCTTTATTGCGTGGCGTTCCAAATGATGGATGCACAATGGCTTGCCAAGCGTGCTTCATATATGGAATTTAATGTAATTTCAGTTGCAATGCATCGTTTTTTATTGTCATTAAATTGTGTTTGCCTTCATTCACCAAATTCATCTTTCCAGGAGGTTTTGAACTCGACAAGGAATCAGTTGGAACGTGAGCTGGCCCTTGATGATGTGTCTGGAGTGAAAGATTTGCCAGCATACAATATGTTAAGAGGATGAAAGAGTCACCCCCTGTGAGTTTAGTTATATAATATGTTTGTATATATTTCTATTCAAGCTTTGCCTTTTCATAACCATACAGAATTGATGCTTACACATGTGTAATAAGGAAATTGGGATTCGATGAAAAGAAAAAATGACATATTTTGCTTAGACTCGCATTAATCTCCTTTTCATTAATCATTCTCTAGTTGAATACTTGGTTCTTGGACAATTTGACTTGGACTCGTAGCTAATTGTAAAATACCCCTACGAGTCAAATGGGTTTTGTTAACAAAATGTGCGACACTTGGAACTTAGAACTTAGGTGGTGCCAGTGCCGTTTGTTTCACGCAATAGGGCAATATAGAATCTGTATTATTTAGGGGATCCTTGAGAATTTTATATTACATTAATGCTCTCCTATACCATTGAACTAAACGGTACATTAGCGTTGAACTTTACATCCTCTTCGATTTTTATTGGATTATTGTAACTCTAAAATTGAATATGTTAAAAATTTAAAATTGGTCGAAAATAAATATATAACAGATTATGCTTACTCATTTAAATTTCATTCATAAGTAACTTCTAATATTTATATAATATGTTTTTTTTAATTAATGTCAATATGAGTTCTTATATATCAAAAATTGTACTAATAATGTTTTTGAGGCATTTATGCCATCTAATAAGGTTAAATATGCTTAAAAATAGTCTAAACAAGATAGCAAGGGATATCATACTAAATTGTAAATACCTACTTAATTGACTAACAAAGAGTTCCAGATCTGTTCGGATGAATGATACTTCGGTCACTGGGAAAGATGAATGATACGAAATATGTACAAACTCCGGAAATCCAATGACTAACTAATAGATTAGGAATGACAAATACTTAGGACCAAAACCAACTATTCAATATAAAAATTGATAAAAGAGCAACCGTATTTCAATTATTCAATCGTTCTAGATCAGGGTTGTCATTATTAGATTTGTTTGAAGTCGTCATAAATCGACCAAGCCGTTCTGATGCTCTCTTAACCTGTATTGAAAAAAAATTGTAGTTATATATTATAAATAGTAAATAAATAATAAATGTATCCTGTTAGTTCATAACCTTTATTTTTATTTTATTAATTTGGTGGTTAACAAAATTTCATTAAATATGCATTTTCATGGTTTTTAAAACACACATTTGTAAAATAAAATAAAAAGTAAAAGGAAATAATTAAATATGGTTCACCTGTTCATTCCAGTCAGTTGTTGAAGTAATATAGCCAAGAATAGAAACTTGCATTACCACTCCAACTATCATTCCAATCCATATTCCCTTCAAATCAGTCAACCAATCAAATTATATATCGCACTCTTAACTACTTTTGAACAAAACTATTCTATTTAATAACGTGATTTATGTGCCAAAATCTAAACTAGACAACAACCGCAGTTTTAAACAACTCTAAATATTTTCGCGCATACCTGAACTTGTAGGTTAGCAACGTATCCAAGAATACAACCAAGAGGCACCCCGACTATATAGTAGCTAGTGATGTTAATGTATGCAACCATACTTTGTCTACCAGCTCCAACTGCCACGCCTAATAAATAATAACTAACATCATCAAAACAATGTTAATTACACGATTGATTGATATTTATGGAGTTATTAACATAAATATGTACCTGTAAGAACCGTTTGAAAGCTGTTGAGTAGAACGGAAAAGGCAAGTAGGATTGAGAGGCTGGAAACAGCTTCAATCACGCTTTCTACATTTGTGAAAATTCTAGCAATTTGCTTGTCTAATGCTAGACATAGTATGAAAAACACAACCCCAACAACCATTGACGTGCTGAATATTACTTTCACTGCAAATTTCGCTGCTTTCGCATTCCCTCTTCCCAGTTCATTTGACACTCGCACACTAAACAAAACACAACAATGATATATGGTTTTTAAATTGTCTATTTGAAAGCTTAATGATGTATGAAAGGATGTTTGTACCTCGAACTTGCAAGGAAGGCAAAACATAGCATGAATTCCCAAGCTGTCACATTGAGACTGCATGGACAATGTTTTATTAGGAAATTAAAGGTTTGTAATAATGGACGAAATTAAAGAATTTGATTTAATGGCCAAGTCTTACCATATGGACATGGCAGAAACTAGAGTTGTGGCATTTTTCATGTATCCAGCCAACAGGACTAATACAGCATTGTACCAAAACTCTAAGCTACATATGTTCAAACCCATAAAAGAAAAAAAACCGACATGTCAGCATAACTATTATTTCACAGGGTAGGCGAACCACAATGGTAGTAGCTCACACTAATTGAATAGCATAAAAGTAACTCAATAAAAATATCTAATATGGACCGAAAGGACACTGGTCCACACCGTTGGATGATTAATACAACACGCTATCATATACAGCTATGTTACCTGGACTCGTGTACGGGTGTGGATCCTGGTATCCGGTATGACATTTTTAAAATTTTAGGATACGGGGATACTGTCCTAATTTTGGACACGGGTAAGGGGATACGGAGAAGTCACAAATAAGTGAGAGTTTCCAAAAATATGAAAATTAAAAGTACTGAAATTGCATATAATATTGTCAACTGCAAAAACTAAAAATAATCTAGTTACATATCAATTTTATATTAAAACTCCTAGTTACATACAAATAAAATAATCTAGTTACATATACTCTTAATGTAGTTCAACTTAAATAAAGCTTAACTGAATTCAATTTCAATAAATCTAGTTACATATCAATTTTATATTAAAACTCCTAATTTATTCAAATTCCAAACAATCTTAATTTGATTTTATTTCAAACAGGTCTAGTGTGGTGATTCGGTGAGTAAAATCTAAGGTTGAAAAAAAGAAAGAAGAGTTTGAAAATAGAAAGTGCCTAATTGGCACATAATTATAAATTTTAATTACCCAACCCTAGAATGACGTTAGTGCTGAGTTACGGCCCATACTATATTGGTCCATTCATTAAGCCCAAGCCCAACTTCACATTTGTCTTCCCCCTTCTCCATTCTCAGTAATTAGAACGCTAACTAGGGTATGGCTGGCAATCTGAAACTGAATACTACTCCTGTGGTTGATCTCAGCCGCTGGGGTAGGGCTGTAGCCTTACACCGCCCTACCTTGCCGCCGTCACTGCTTCCATGGACGTGCTATTTGAGTTACCAATTTACACAGACTAGGTTAGCCGCACCTGTGTACATTTTGCAGCACCGGACACGTGTCCGGTGCCGGAATCCGTACCGGCAGTACCGGACACCGGTGTGCCGGCAAAAATGGTGAGTCCGAGTAACATGTCAATCATCCAATTGTGCTATTCAATGTCGTATGGGCCCACATCATAATCTCTCGAAAAGGGGTGGTGGTAGGGGGTCGGGTAAGACATCGACCACTCCACTCCAGCCACCAACTTTCCTTTCCTGCCGGCAATGACGGCGGAAGAGTGCCCACCCCATTTGGCATCATCATCACAGCAGACCCGGGGGTTGGCCGCTGGTGCAACCACCAAAGCCAATTTTTTTTTTATTCTTTTGTATTTCTAACGTTTAAAAATAATTTTTTTGCAGTTTTTAAATTAAATGCTCTAATTTCTTTTTAACGGACCATAACATAATATATCGTACATTGAATTTTCAAACGTAGTTACCAAAGCATGATGCCGGAGGAGATTGATAGCTTCAAGACCGGAAACAGATCGGAAAAGGCAGCTAAAGAGAATCCATTCCAAGAATCCGGACACCATCCACCAAATACATAAACCAGCATTCCGACAAAGACCATCCAATTCGATATAATCATCGCACTCATTGCTCCACCAATTCCCCAGCCTAACATACTCACAAAAATCCAAGACAATAACACATGTACAACAAATGACACAGCAGAAAGCCAACCTACAACCATGTTCTTCATTTGCGTTTGCAAGAATTTTTGCAGCGAAAACGTAAAACTAAAGGAATAAAGAACCGGAATGAACCACAACGATATATATCCCGCAATTTCTGCTACTTGTGTTTCTTGGCCTAACAGTTCAAAGATCTTTGATGAGAATATGAACACAGGAAGCAAAACAGTTGCTGTAATAGAATTGATTATCCATGATTTTTGTAAGTAAATTCCCATCATATATTGTTGTCTTGCTCCGTATGCTTGTCCACATAATGTTTCTGTTGCACTTGACATGCCTACCTAGTGAAATACAGATCAACAATAAGTTTTTCAAGTAATGATTGAATAACACGAGGTTCTAAAAGGTAATATATTGCATAGCACAAGGATCAAAAAAGAAATATATACCACATGACCTAATTGACAAGTGAACCATACCACAAGGTCCTAAAAAGCTCTCTTCTCAGACTTAAACACATAGAATGATGCTAAAGTTAAAAGGTACTAGAACAACAAGTTGTTGTTTTAACATGAATTGCAAATGATTACCAGAATCCCATTGGCGAAACGGATACCGATAATCTGGATAAGAGCATAACCAGCGAGTTCATCTTCTCCGATATTTCCAATAAAAGCTTGAGTAACAACAAGAGTACCAAATTGTGTAACCCTGGCTAACATAGCTGGGAATCCAACTCTCCATATTTTCTTATTTTCTTCCCAAATTTTTCCTCTCAAATCATTATTTTCTTTGCTTTCTGAGCCAACAAGAAGCCTTTCATCCATTCTCTTCACTTTTTTTCCTACCTTTCAAGCACTTTTGGAGAATACGAATAAAAGTTATATAATTAGTTACATGCTACTAGTATAAACATGTCAAATTCAACTACAAACTCATTAAAAAAATAAATAGAATATTAGGTATGAAAGAGTTAAAATCAGCTTCAGTTGTATCATTGAGAAATTAACTGTACAATGAACTTGTGTGATAAAAAAAGTACAAAATGATCAACTACAATACACACAAGCTCTAAAATAGGCCGGCAGCGACAACCTCTTAAAATCGGCTTTAAATGCTCGATGTTATATGAACTTTCAAAAGTTTTAGTTACCCCTGAACTTGGAAAAAATATATCAATTTGCATTTGAACATCTTAACTCAGTTGTTTATTAGTTGGACTTTTCAAATACATGTCATTTCAATTTGTTTTTTCTCTTTTTATTCAAAAGTTGTTGAAAGTGCAAACCCATACACATTTTACAAGTTCAAAGTTCGATTATGCTTCTAGGACGATTTTGGGAAATCCATCTACAGTTAGCTTGGTAACTTCGAATTAAATATCCACTTGATACTTTCAAGAAATCTCAGTGGTCGACTACAATTTAATAATTAATAGCTCAACTACCGGTCACCAACATTCTTTATCAGAGTATCCAAAAATCAAAACACTTACTAACTACTAGTAATTGTTTTTGAATAGCAAATCAATATTGACTAAGAAATTTTAGTCCACTCACCTACTTTTTAGTAAAGCAGGACATCGATTTTATAATTATCCTTAATGCTGAAAAAAAGTGATTAGTGGTCTCATGTATATGGCGATAAAAGTTCGTTATGGCACGTTTAATATTTTTTTTCATGTTCACAAAACTGTTTTTCACCTGTTTCATAGAGAAAAAAGCAGACGAAAAAAAGAAGGCATCAACCCGGAACTCAATGCGATAAAAACAATTTATCACATAGTTATCCCCAGGCCCGGTCTTTACATTTCAAGGGTGCTAGGTAAAATAATATAATAATTAATAAAAGTGGATCTCTGTGAAAAAAGTAGCAATTAAAAATTATTTAAAATGTAGAATCTAGGATTTGATCTCAAGACCTCTTACATTAATATCAAATAACTTACCAATTCATCAATACTAATTAATATTCATTTTTATCATTTATATATTAAGTACTAAATATTTAAACATAAAAATATTTTTAGGCCCTTTCCATTTAGGAGCCCTGGGTGGGCGCAACCCTTGTACCCTGCCCAGGGCCAGCCCTGGTTATCCCTAAAAATATTAATTTCAGAGAGAATGCGGTATCATGTCAATTAAACAATGCAAATTTAGAGACCTCATACTGCAATTTTTCATATATTCTTTTTTCACATATTGATAATATAACTGCATTACTTAAAATATATAGTTTATATATAATATATATTAATGAAAAGTAAAGTTAAGTAGTAATGTTGATGCGAACTTGTGGATATATTAGATATATTGACAAATAGATTTTGTTTTGGATAGTAAAGCTGATCTACTCTCATGCAGGGTGTATAATATAAATTTTAAGAAGTAAATAATAAGAAAGAAAGAGAAGAAGCTTACCTAAGTTTGACTTGAGCCTTTAGAGATGTATGAGGTTTTTTTCGAAAAAAAGAAGTCTTGTGATATATAAGATCAAAGAGGGAATCTTTCATATAATTATATAACATAAAAGGTCCTCACTTGATCAAAAGTGATACTGGACATTTTCTTTTATTGTATGGAAATTATTGAGAGTATATTGGACTTGCGACCCATCTATATATCAATTTCATAAAACCAATAATTGAAACCCACTTTATATTAAGGGCATTTTACAAGAAAGTGGTATAAACAATTCTTTAATTTGGACTAATTAAATATCAAAATAATGCTTTCATATTTACATTTATATCTTTCATATTTACATTTATATCTTTCATCACATGTAACAATTTTTTTGTTAATTATTTTGATTAGATTTTCATGTATCTCTCAAACTTTTAATTTTTTCACATTCCGTTTTAGAAATTTTTATTCTTCTCATTTTTATCATCGAAACGACACTCATTGTAATATTTCGCATTTATAGAAGTCTATTAAATATTTGTTAAAAGCAATAAAATGTTCATATGATCAGTCTTTAACCTGATATATAACTTTCATCTAATAGACACCTAACAGAATTATAACATATTCATAAAAAGACTAGTAATATACACACACACACACACATTCTACAAGACATCTAATAGATATCTAACGAAGATTAAACAAATTACTAACCAACTTAAATTATCTGTTTATGGTTTCTAATAGACATCTAATAGACTTCTTAAATGCAAAACATCACAATAGATGGCGTGCAAAGATAAAAGTGAGACAAACAAAAAACTCTAAAGTGGTATGTTAAAAAAAATGAATGGTTTGAGAGATAAATGGAAAATAAGGCATGTAAATTTTAAAAAAACATGTTTGAAATATGTTTTAAAATGGAAAGTATAAATGTAAATATGAAACTTAAACATGATAGTTATCTTAAAGCAGTTCTTGTCATAAATTTTTGTAAATAGTTTTCAAAGTGTGAACCAAATTGACAAATTGCCTTATAATCCCTCAAAACGTGACACATTTTTGTCAACTACTACATTGAACTTATTCATATTGTCTTGAACTTTATAAAAGTGCATAAGTTTACCATTGAACGCTGGTTCTCATCTAAAAATGGTTTATTTGAGTTTTTAAATATGTCATTCTCTTGATATTTTTCTTTCAATAAAAAACTAACATGTAACATTTATGTGGCAAAGTGATGCACTCTACCATTTTGAGGGAGTTTGTAAGAACAAGTTAAAGTTCAGGGTGGTAGTTGACAAAGTCTTAAGGATAAATAATTACAAACAAAAATTATGTATTACAACTTTCCAACAATTGAACTAAACCAAACAGCCTACAAAACTCATAAATTTTGTTTTTAATTGTATATGTGTGGTTTCATTTTTGTCAATACTTAGGATTAAAAGTGAGGCTTAGAATACCTGAAACTGATGGGGATCCAAATTGATGGGATGAGAATTCCCTAATAAAATTCTCTCGGGTGGGGATGAAGATTTTTTAAACCCTGAATCTTTAATGGGGATGAGGATGACAATAATATTCACCAACCCAATAAATTTTCAAAACCGATGAGCATAAATGAGTTTTAATTTACAAAATGCATAAGTAATTAATTGTACAATTAAATTACAATATATTCAATATTTTCCAATTATTAAGTAGAGTTCTACATTGTGACTGAGGTCTTAGCTTAATGGTTAAGACGGAAGCTGTGAACTCTAGAGGTCCTAGGTTCGAATCACAACCGGGGCGGGCTAGGGATTTTTCTTTCCATTTAATGTAACCCCAAATGAGGCAAAGAAATTAAAAAAAGTAGTGTTTTACATTAAACTAATACTAATCATATTTAAATGTTTTTTTTCGGTTTATGGAATTATTTTTCATTTATGTTTTAAATTTTATTTGAAGTATAGATATGCAATAATCTTAGTAATAACGCCTTACTTTAACATAAAATTTTCAAATTGACTTCTTAATGAGGATGGGGATGAAGTGTTTTTCCCACGAAACCTTAATGGGGATAGGGATGGGAAGTGCATTCCTCATCCCTTTAAACCCTACTTCAACCCTATAAATACAATGTCAAATGCATCTAGGGGCGGATCTTTAGGGGGGTCATAAGGGGTCATTTGACCCTAAACTAACCATAATTTTTGAAAATCCCCTAGTGATTTTCCATGAAAGACCTAAAATTGAAACTGAAAAAGGATGTAAAAAGAAGATGATGAAGAGAGAAGTATGGTTTCTTTCTACTTTAAATAAAGCCCAAGTAACTTAGGTACTGGATTTTTTTTATAAGAATTATAATGCTTTAAATTGTTACGATAGATAATGAGTATTTATCAAGAGAGGATAGTTTTTCCTAAACTATTTAGGCCCAATATTTACTTATTTACAATTTATGACCACTTGAAAGTAAATTATTTACAATCTCATCAAGCAGTCAAAGATATTTACACAATCACGTTCTTCACATTACCCCTTATCCAAATCTCAATTTTCAGTCTCGCTCTCTATTACAATGGCGATTTTGATCTGAGTCCCGTTTTTATGTTTCTCTAATTGCAATTCACCTACTCATTTTATTGATATGCTTCTGATCTATTGAAGAAACTTTTGATCACGTTTTCCTGTATTTTAATCAAATATGTGTTTTTGATTTTGATTTCCATCGCGATCTAATCTTTGTTCACCATTTTCTTGTAAAATTCTACATAATCTTCTTATAAACATGACAATAAATAATACAAGCAACATAGAATCTTCAAAACGCAAAATCATTAAGTTATACTTGTTCTTTTCTAATCTACTTTACTAAGCATCTTTTTCAAATTTTAGTTATAATGAAACAATAATGAAATAGAAGAAAGAGAAAAGGATATCAAAGGATGCGTCCAATTCATCGAATGTAATTTGTTTGTTAAAATTCTCAATCTAGTAGATATCTATTAGAAACAAAGTATGTTAAATTATATGTGTTTGCATAAATATCAGTAAAAGAAGATAAGACCGATGATTAATGAATGAATATAATCCACCAAGTAGAATTCTAACAAATTTGAACTGAAATGCATTGTATTTGACAGAAAAACAATCTTCTAGAGTCCTTATAAGATAAATAAATAAGTCTTAGAATTCTTAAATATCAATATAGTGCATCAAAATCACAAGTGCAATAGATATATAGAAAATCTAGTCTTGTTTTAACAAGATTCTAATTTATTTGTTAAAAATGTGAAGTCTTTGGCTAGAATATCAATATGTTAGATATCTATTAGAATCCTGACAAAAATAGTATAAATTATTTGTTAAATGTATTACAAGTTTCCAAGATTCAATCTAACACATGTATTTAACATACTAAGTGACTAAGAAAAATATTTTGTTTATTTAGGTTATGACTTCAATAATTCGAAGCAATGCTATGGAGAAGTCTAGGAAGAGATTAATTATATTGATAGATAGCCTTTCATGGGTGTTCTCCCCGAGAACTGTGAAACTATTTTAAATGCTGAAAATTATGGGACAAAAAATTGATATGACAATGATGAAGTAGTAGAAGAAGACATTGAGAACGAAGTATTTGTTTTAGTGAAAAGTTGTTTATCTTGTTGTTCAAGTGGTGTTTTTTTATTAGTGAAAATGAATTTAACAATAAATATTGTACAATTTGTAGAAAAGAGGTCATAGGTCTCATGTGGTGTGGTTGAATTTGCAAATTTTCAGAGTAACATCTCTAATTTTCAAGCATAAAAAGTTCATGTCTTGATGAAATTTTAAGATCAATTGTGAGAAAAAGTTACAGAAAGAGTATAATAGAAATATAATAGGATTCTAATAGATCTGAGATAAAATGCATTATATTTGACTATAGCATATACAATCAATTAGAAATCTAGTAGAATTCTAGTAAATAAATGTTCAAATAATTTAATGGACATTTAACATGTTTCCAACATATGTGATGTTAATACAAAAATCTTGGTCCTCGATAGCTTATAAAATCGATCAGAGGGGGGGTGAATGTCAATTAAGTTGTTAACTTTAAATTTTAAAATTTTTTTCCAAGTTATTTTAAAGTATGCTGAGTAATAATATGTTCTGAGCAAATTGTTAGATATAAACTACGCAAACCACTTAGCTCAAGTTGACTTTGGTTTGGTCACAAGCAATGCTGAGCAAAAACTTACTCAACTCAGGTTGATTTTCAAGCAAGATAAAATAAAGTGAGAATGATGATTATGATGAGTAATAGAACAAAAGATGAAGATAGAGTTAAAGAAAGTTTACATCGGATAATTTATCCTAGTTCGGCCCCTAGCCTACCTCCAGCTCTCGAATACCTTTCGGAGCTTAAATCCACTAGTGTTAACTCCTAAATAGGCAGAGAAACTTTTGATAGTGGGTAGATATTTTACAATAAGTATCTTTCAAGCTAACTACTTCTCTTACAGTTTGAGTACCCTTCTCAAACTGCAATCACTCAATATATAAATTTGAATGCAAAAACAAGAACTTAACTTATAAAAGTGTTGGTTCTTTTATAGTGAATGACTTAGCTAATTCTAAGTTTAATTAATTCTCTACGTCACAAATAGAATATGAATGATTTTTTTTCTTTTGATATTTGCTTGAGATATTTCGAAGGTTGTGATTGCATGAACAAAGTTTCAACTCTTTAGAAATTCAGGTCATTCACTAAGTTTAAAATGTTTGCTTCACTCTCTATTTATAGTTGTAGATTCATGAAAGTAGTCATTGTTGTTAGACATGATGTATTCCCTAGAGGTAATTAGGGTGATATGTCTTAATTAGTTATAATGTACAAAAGGTTTCAGATTATTATTAATAATAATTAAGGCATCTTTACTGCTTATCAGTGTTTTCAATTTATTTATATATCTTGATGGTATCATATATGTATAGTATTATATATATGTGCATTGATAAGACAAATTCTATGACTACTTCATAGAGTAAAAGTGCGAGGATATAGTGGGAGCTATGTGGTGTGAGAACTACACATACGTGTTACTATGAATAGTCTAAATATCCCTAGTCTTAGTTTCATTAAGACTGGACATTAATGGAATGGGTAGACTAGCATGTGTAGGCTTACTCCTTGGATTAGATCCAAGCAGTCGATCTCTTGAGCTGAAGGTGGTACCTTGAGTTAACATATTAATGTATTGGGTAATACATTAGAGGATGCTATAAGACAGACACTCGAAAATTACTATATCCATGTGTTGGTGTCATGTCTTATTGCAGTAGCAGTACAAGTATCCTCAGAACGGAGATACTGGTTACCTTGTGTAGGAATTGCTATACTTTAAGTCATACTTATTTGTACCCTAGCGATCAAGATGATACAGGTGATTACAAGTATAGTGATTATCACATGTTGGTAAGTCGAGTAATCAAGATGGGATCTATCACTCTTGATATAGTAATATAATGGGAGATGTACCTTAGAGCCCATTGTTGAAGTGACACACTCATAAATCTCTGATTAGAGTTTAAGATTGATATAATGGATTTTTAGTCAATCTTGATACATAATGGCTGAGTGATGTTCTTGGTGAACAAGTTTAATTCCAAGATATCTACGGCTATTACATGAGCTGACACTTAATTCGAGCTCAACAAACTAGATGGTACTTAACCTGATGGAAGGAGTATATTGTATTGGTTACTACTCACAAACACGTGATGTTCCAAGTATCAGGGGATCATACGCATTTGCTAAAAATCTCATTTGATCGTCTAGAGCTATCGGGTTCCATATCAGTCTGGAACACTAAGCCTAAAGGTTCCCAGATGGGAAGCCAATTTTAGGTTAACCTCTAGGGGCTTAATACTTTGGGATCCTATGAGGTCACACACTTTGGGTCTTTACCGGACTAAGTAAAGAACCTATAGACTAGGTCCATGCTGAAAATATTTGTTTGTCGAATTCGTTAGAAGAATTATGATTGGTTGGACCAAATAATAATTAAAGGAAATAAAGAGAAAAAAATAGGGAAAATTGCATTGAGTGGAGCAAGGGAATTTTTCCCGTTACGAGTGGGTCCCAAAAGAACATAGGATGTTCGGAGTGGGGCCTACGCACGCTAGCTAGTGGGGAAAGCCCACGCACTTTAGCGAGTTGGAGGCCCGCAAGCGTTTCCCAAGGTAGAGCTTGTGTGGGCCTACGCACAAACCCAGCTTATTGCATAAGGTAAGCCTACTAGGGCTTACCTTATGGAGGCAGTCACGGGTTAGCCCGTAGGTTCAAGTGACCTGCATGGCTAACCCGCATGTGGGTTTTAGGGGGAGTCTAACACTCCCCCTTTTCCCTGTATATAGGCCTCCATTCTCTTTATTTCAAACACACTTCAGCTCATCTTTTCTCTCTGAGTTCGACATCTCTTTCTTTTTTCATTGTGCGAGATCCTTCACGAGTTTCTCTAAACAATGAAGAATTTCTTTAGAAAGCTCTTTCTATTCGAAGAGAGCCTTCTCAATTTATATTTTTGGGTTGGTTTTCAAGCGGTCTAGCAGCTATTGTCTACTAATGGGTTCTACTTCTATGAGGTTTTAGTTAGTGAATATCCATGTGGATCAATCATAGAGGCTATCCTAGTTTGAAGGCTCGTGTTAACGAAGTTCTACCGAATTACTCTAAGGGAACGCCACAACCAAAAGAGGAAAGAAGCACACATTAACTGGTAATGTTCTAAACTTAGATGCTAGGTTTCTTTTATGAGTTTTATGAACCTATTAGCATCTATGGAATGTTTTAACTTAGATTATATCAGTTATGGCATGCTTAGGAGATCCTTTAGGTTAATTTTAAGTTTTGAAATTCCACCTTGCTATGTTGCATGTTTAAAAAATATCTTAATTAACCTGGAGTTGTAACTTCTCATTTTGAATTAAGCTCCAAAATCTATTCTCTGCACTACTTCAATTTCTTCTTATTTGAGATAGATTTAAAGATGTTTAGAGAAGGTGATTTTGTTCGCTGAGGCGTAATATTAATCTGTTGATTAATTTCTCATCAAGTGATGATTCCTCAAAGCGTATATGCTGGTAGAGAGTGTACGAGATGCAACATGGAGCTTTGTGATTGATCTCTTGTTGACCTTGCAATGGCGCGGTGATGTTGGAAAAACGGTATTGTCAGTTGATACCTTTTGGTCTTGAACTTTAGTGACTACACACCAACATTCATACTAACACCTTTTAATTGTTTGGACCACTTGAATATTCCTTATTTTCAACGCCAAATCCTTTTTGAAACCTGAAACACATCAAACTAGAATATTTTATTTTCACAAAACCCATTAAAGGTAACATCATTATACTTACTTAGCTTCGCATAAAGTAACTCAACATGTTCTGGGATATATCACTTAAACTTTTGAAGCTGAGTTACTTTGCGGTTAATACTTAGCTCAGCACCGCAACTTTCCACAACCCTAAGCCATAACTTAACTAAGCTTACGCCAAGATGAATTGTTTATTACAAAACAAGCTCATGCTTACTACTAAATTAAGTGTATACTTTGTACATAATTAATTTTACTATCCTAATTAGTTTGTTATTTCCAAAACTCAAGTACTGTGAAGTATCTTTAAGCTAGTTTCAACACAAAATGTTTGACAAAAAATATGTTAGAAATCTACTAGAAAACTAGTTAAAGGTTAATAAATAGCTTTAATGATTCATAAATATCAATAAAAATGCACAAAAGAGAATTTCTCATAGAATTATAAAAAATCTAACTGGAATTTAATATTTGTAAGGTAAATGCAATGAGTTTGTCCAAAAAACACAATTTGTTAGAAATTTATTAAAAACCTAATAAAAAATTTAAAAAAACTCTTATGAGTCTTATATATCAATAAAAATTCATAAAATGGGATTTTTAATAGAATTATAAAGAATTTAGCATAAATCTAACTGGGTTATAATAAAATTTTAGGTATTATAATAGACATCTAATAGAATTTTAACATGTGATAGATATAAATACATAATGTTTGTAAATTGTATAACCCAAGTTAATAGTACCTCAAGGTACTTTAATATTTTGGAAATAGCAAACTGACGAGGATAGTGAAATTAATTGAGTACTAAGCATACTCTTAATTAATGAAGCTGACTTGAGTTTCTTTAAGTGAAAACAACTCAGTTTGCTAAGTTGTTAATTAAGTTATAGCTTAGTGTAGGAAAAGCTGAGTCTGTGGTGAGTTCTACGTAGTTTAGAAGTATATATCTACTCAGCTTTGCTGAGTTAGCTTTTATTAATTAAAAGCTGATTTTATTGACACTTAGAGAATTAAATGACACATGTGCTACTAATGATTTCTGTGAGAGACGGAATATTCTTTAGTTGCTTTTCAGGATAAAAAGTGCTAAAATTAAAGAAGATTTCAAGTGGTCCTCACTATACAAAAGGTGTCACTGCGGAACGTCGGAGATTCTTCACTAAAGTCCAAGGCAAAAGGAATTCTTTGACATACGCCGTTTCTCAATGTCTCCACGTGACTTTGCCAACGTCAGCAATGTCAACCAATCTGGAGATTCCACGTTGCATTCTCACGCGCCTCTCTCAAATCGAATTGCTTGAAGACAAATGAGATTTTGTCAATGGAATTTTATCGTGCCTCAACGTTCAAATTTTTATCTCTAAACGTCCTGGAATTTGTTTCCAACGGGAAGATTCGAAAGATATAAAGAGAAGAGAAATTGAAGATAGCGACCTTGAAAAGTTTACAACTGCTACTTCGTAAAGCTTCAAGTATAAATAGAAGACTGAAGTAGACGTTTAAACTTGGTGAATTACCTCGAATTTCTTTTAGAGCTGAAACTCTGAGCAATTACTCATAGCTTCAAGAAATTCCAAACTCAAGCAATCAGTAAACAACCATTTCAAATTTGTTTGTAATAGAGAGAAATACTTAGATTTAACTTTGTAAGGATTTAACATTTTATAAGTTGAATTTAGTTTGCAAATTTATATTCAAATATGAGTGTCAGTTTGGGAAGGGTACCCAAACTGAGTAGAGTGTTAGTTAGAAAAAAAGGTACTTTCTATAAAAACTGTGTCTATTAACTGTAAAGGCTAGTCCACCTAAGTAACGAACAAACACTAGTGGATTAAAGCTCGGAGAAAGTATACAGGGATTGGAGGTAGGCTTAGGACCGAACCAAGATAATATTCAGGTGTTAAAATTCTAAACTTTCGCTTTAGCTTTTACTATGTCCAGCTCATTCATCATTTTATCTTTGTTAAGTGTTTTGCTTGAAAAACCAATCCGAAGCTGAGTAGAGTACTCAGCAAGAGATTGTAGATAAACTGTGCTAGTGAAGCTGAGCAGTTTATAAGTTTTTATATCAACTCAGCACGCATATAAAAACTTAACTTGGTAAAACAAATTTTTGTAAATCTTAAAAAGTAACCAAGATTCACATTCACCCCCCCTTTGCGGTTGTTTATAAGCTATCTAAGGACTAACAAGTGGTATCAAAGCGGTTGCTCAACTTATCGACTAATTATCTTTTAGTCAAGATCTATAAATGGCTTATAACAACTATAGTTCTGGTTCAGGTCAGGCAGTTCTCTTAAAGGAGGGAATGTCTATTTCCAGGTCACCTCTTTTTTATGGTAATCATTACATGTTCTGGAAAAATCACATGAAAAACTTCATCCAATCGCAAAACATGCAGGTTTAGCTCGCCATCGAGCTTAGCCCCAGAATTCCTACTATTGTGAGGAATATAATTTGTGTCCTAGTAATCTAGAGGACTACGATACTGCTGACTTAAGGCTTCTCAAGGAGAATGTTGTAGCGATTAACTGCTTACACTGTGCGCTAGATTTTACTGAGTTCAACAGGGTCTCAGGATGCAAGACAACATAGGAAATTTGGAAAAAGCTGGAAATTACATACGAGGGGATGGACAAGGTTAAAGAGTCGAAGATCAATCTCATAATGAGGGAGTATGAGATGTTCTCAATGGGCACTAGCGAGGGTATTCAAAGCATGAATACCAGGTTCATCAACATCCTTAATGAACTGAAGAGATTGGGAAAGGAGTTCACTGAAGAGGAGCTCGTCAAGAAGATTTTATGCACTCTTACCCTAGAGTGGGACTCCAAGAAGAGCATTATTGAGGAGGCTCATGATTTGAAGACCTACACCTACGATGAGCTGATAGGTACCTTGCTGACTCATGAGATGTGAGGAAGTATTCGGATGACTTGAAAAGCAGTCGAGGCAAGGAAAGAGAGGGAAAAACCATTATCCTGAATGCTGATTCATTTGATGAGTTTGCCAACTGCAACTCTGATGAGAAAATGACCCTTCTGACTAGGCTTTTCAAATGCTTCATGAAGAAGGATAGGAAGTTCAACAAGAAGAAGTTTCCCAGCAAAATTAAGTCAACTTAGCATTGAAGTGGAGCTGAGAAGGACCCAAGAAGGAACAAACAAAGACATCAAGTGCTTTGGCTATGGAGAGAAAGGCCATATTCAATCCAAATATCCTAAGGTAAAGAAAGACAAATGCAAGAAGAGGTTCAACAAGAAGAATGAGGCACTTACTACCACTTGGAATGACTCAGAAGAATCCTCATCATCCGATGAGGAAGCAACTGCCAACCTCTATCTTATGGTCATCGAGAATCAAAGGGGCGAAAGCTCAACATCTACCTCAGGTAGAGATCAATCCGCTACTAATTCTGAAGCTGAGTGTAATAAGGGAAAAGCTCCTGAAGCTAAGGTACATCCTTAAGTTCCCTTATCTATGGAAGAATTCGCCTAGGATTTTTTAATGTTATGAAACTGACTAATAAGTCGATGAAGAACATCAAAGAGCTACTAAGGAGGAGTGAAGATTTGGAAGACACTATTGCTTCCCTATCTCTTGATATCAGCTTTCTTTAAGAAAAGGCTGAGTATCAAGATTTTTCAAACAACAAGCTCACTAAGAAATTAGATGAGTTGACTGAAATAACATAAACACTTCTAACAAGTGAAGATCCAACTCGAAAGCATGGGTACCTAAGAAAACGTAATTGTTTTGCAGGTGAGCCTTAGATTTGTTGATGACTCTAGAATGTGGTATGTGGATAGCGGATGCTCAAGGCATATGATGGGAGATGAAAGCCAGTTCATCTCATTGGAGCACAAAAGAAATGGAAGTGTTAGTTTTGGAGATAACTAGAAAGGAAAGATTGTGGGCTGTGGCACTGTCGGTGTCTCTCCTTCGATTGAAGAGGTTTCTCTAGTCAAAGGTCTAAAGTTCAACTTGCTTAGTGTAGCCCAGCTTTTTGACAAAGGTAGAAAGGTTACATTCGACTCAGCAAGATAATTAATAATTGATTGTAAGAATGATTCTACTATTCTCCTTGCTCCTCGAATCAATAATGTATATATGATTGATATATCCCTTGCTCCACTAATGTGTGTCTTGTATCTAAGGTGGATAATTCGTGGCTTTGGAACAGAAGGTTGGATCATATAAATATGAACATTCTACCCAAACTGGCCAAAAAATAATTAGTTGTGGGGTTACCCAGCATCAGCTTTGAAAAGGATAAACTATGCTCAGCTTGCTAGCTAAGTAAGCAAGTTAAGAAATCTTTTAAGTCAATTAATCATGTAGTAACTAAGCGACCGTTGGAGTGATAAGTGTATAATTACACTTATTATCAATATAATTTTACACACTAAACACTATAGTTGAAGTCATTTTTATACTTCATATAAAAGATTTCACATGGTATGTAGTTGTTTTTTGTGCAAATGCAGATGCCAGGTAAATCTTGGGAGTAAAATGATCTAAAGTGGAATTCTATGTAAAAAGAGTGAAAAAGTTGCGAAAAGATGCATGGAACTTAAAGATTGGGCTTAGGATCGAAGCTGTCGAAGATCGGTGAAGTTACAAGAAGAATTCT
>CATIWQ010432090.1:0-16494 GCA_949673415.1 Euphorbia schlechtendalii
TTTGCATAACTCATTGGTTATCCTCTCTTTCTTTTGATTTTTTTTCTCTCAATACCCTCATCCTTTATTGATCACTTTCAAAGTATTATGGCTATAGTTTCCCAACACTTTAAACACACTCAATACTTATAGGATGTATTCAAGAATAGCATATAAAACTCAAAGTAAGAACACTACTAGATATTACTCCACTCAAAACGTATCGGTAGTATTAAACTAAAACTATACAACTTATACTAATTCATGTTGTATTGAAATATATATCGAATGTTGCTCTTGAATGTTACTGACCACTCATCCTTGCCAAATGCTAAATGTTGTGCCAAAAAGCGCTCACACTCTCAACGTGTGCTCATACTCGAAACATTTTGTTCAAAATATGCACTAACATCAAACATGTAATACCTAACACTCATAATAACCTTGGAACATATGTTAGTATAGTATAGGTATGGATAAAGTATAAATAACACAAAAAAAAAAGAAAATTTTCGTATTCTTCCAATTTTTTAATTTATTTAATTTTTTTAGATTTTTGGGACTTTATACAAGTACCCCCCGACACTAAAGAACACAATGTCCTCATTGGAAGAGACTTAACTAAAAATGAAAACATGAAAAACAAACACTAGTCTGAAATTTGAAAAAGAAAAGAAAAGAAAAGAGTAAACCCATTTATTGTGAAGGAGAATCCGGGGCCCGTGTCGTGATCGCGAAGGCTTGTCGCGATCGTGATTTCTTTCAAAACAGGAACAAAAGATTTTGCTGTATATCTTCATGAGCACGATCTATTGTCACCATCACGACCTTCTTTAATCCTTCTATTTCTTCAATTTTTAGACTTAGTACCGTAGTATCCCAGTACTTGATCTCTAGAAGGCACTTGCCTTCCTCGGTAACGGCGCAAAAAACTTTATCACAAGATTTTGACTATACTCGTTCCGGTAGGCTTATATTCAGTAATGTTGCCTAAAACCTTGTTCCCCACTTTCTTACTGATAAGATAAAAGTTCTAAATACGAACAGGTGTTGTTAATACCACTTATCAAATAGAAAAATGATGACCCCTGCAAGTATACATTTTCGATATAGTTTTAAAAGATATCGATCCCATAGGGAAGGAATTGGGTTCTAAAGACCAACTAGAGATACGAAATAAAATAAATAAGATAATTTGTATTGGAGGATTTAGATGATAGGCTGATGAATAGACAGATGCATGAACAGATTAGAGAAGATGTAAACTATATAGATATTCCCTAAGAACAAGTATAGTAGAGAAAAATATGCAAAATCATCAAGAAGATTTCATACACTAGATAACTTCTACAAACACGGTTCTAGAGGCCCAAATATTCAATAATTCACCGTAAAGCAACACATGAAATGACTTTTCTAGATCTAGGTCAAATGAATTATGACACTTATAAAAACCTGGATAATAATATTACTATTCTTAGTAGGGGTCGCTCTTACAGAGCCATATTTAGCAAGTTACCATTCCAAAAATGTTGGCTCACTAAACAACGTTATAATCATAGATCCAGTGATTATACAAAATCTTGTTAACCCCGAAATCACTCTTAAAGTTAACTCGAAAGCATATAACTTGATTAATATAAATGACGCAAGACAGAATACTCATTATGGCACATAGACATTTCATAAACTTTGAAATAGAAAGTATAAGTAGAAAACAAAGTAAAGTTGTAAGGAATGCAAGTGAAAGCTAAAGTTGATCAAATCGTATCCACTCTTTAATGGGAGTCATCAATTCCCGCAATTCCACGTCTACTTTGAATTCTGTCTCGACTCGTACAGAACCTCCACTAGGATGCTATTTTTGTGAATATCGAATAAACGAATGTTGAAGAATGAAAACTTTTATTGATAAGTGCTTTGTAATTACACTCATACAACAAATCGCTTGAATTTATGTAGAAATTTAGTGATCGAAATAAGTATCGAATCACTTATACATTTTTCTCACTACAACTTTGAGCATAGAGAAATCTATATATTTTAACTCTCTAATGTGTATCATATGCTCTCTATATCTACTCTCTACCATATGCCATGAAATTGGTGTGATTTGACCCAATTTATAGAGTGCGAAGGGTTGCGTCTATCCAAATGAAGAGTCATGTCCATTGGCGAAGGGATGCATCACTTCAATATGATTGGATGCAAGGTTTCATCCTTATCTACAATGGAAAGGAACCTTTTTATGATTGGTTTTCTTTCAAAATATATCTTTTCATTTGGTAGTTAATGACGGTTGATCG
Source organism: Euphorbia schlechtendalii (assembly GCA_949673415.1). NCBI lineage: Eukaryota > Viridiplantae > Streptophyta > Magnoliopsida > Malpighiales > Euphorbiaceae > Euphorbia > Euphorbia schlechtendalii. Next base: position 2,286 of record CATIWQ010432090.1, read on the forward strand.
ATCAAATCTGGCAATTGGTAGTTGAGAAGAGATAACCAATAACTATCACAAGTCACGATCGTGAACAATGGTTGGCAACGTTGTGTTTATGAAATGTGATAAGTCGTGACCGCGAATGGTTGTCATGATCCTGACATGTGTTTTTCTTCATGTTTCTTCTTTGCAACTTTACCAATCTTTGACAGCTTCGATCCTAAGCCATTTCCTTATGTTCCACGCATCTTTTTGCACCTTTTTCACTCTTTTTACATAGAATTCCATCTTTGATCATTTCACTCCCAAGATTCACCTAGTTTCTGCATTTTCATAAAAAATAACTACATACCACATGAAATCTTTTATATGAAGTATAAAATGACTCAAAACCATATCATTTTATAAGTAAAAATATCTTGATAATAAGTGTAATTATACACTTATCACTCAACCAAAACATTCCCCCTCCTTCTTCAACTGTAAATTCCTATGAAGCACCTCTTCTTCAAACCCATCCTCAGCCCCCTTAACCCCTCTAGTTAGGGAAGTTCCTAATGCTGAGAACTATGCTCAACAGGGAAACGCAAGTGGTTAGAATGTTGAGGCAAATTTTACAACTCGTGAAGCAACTAAACCCAGCAAAGAGCCAATTCTCGAGGGTTTGGCTAATACATCTTTCTTAGAAAAAATTAGAGAGTTAGATAGGAAGAACTTCCCTGTGCTCAAGACAACTGTAGAGTTAAGATGGAGTAGTAAGCAAATTGCTACTTGCTCAAGAATCGACGAACTTATCCTCCAAACCTAATGCAAAGTTACCTAAATTCGAACAACACACAAGTGTGCCCAGGGTAGCTTGTTGGCTATTCGAAATCACTTGGCAAAAGAGAGTGCCAAGAGTTTGGTGGATAAGATGGCTCTAATTCTTACTAGTTTTATGGATTCTGCAGCCTAGCTTGGGGCAGCAATCACTGATATCCCCACATCTAATACAATGGCTAATGTTGTTGCATGAAAGATCGAGGGTAGCATGGATACTAGTACTGAGTAATTGAGTCTCTTGAGTACCAATATGGCAACTCAAGTGACACAGTTCCACAATTTGGGAGAGGAGTAGGCCAAAATAAAGAGGCTTACAAATCACAAGATCGAGAATGTCCTTAAAGAGGTGGAACTATTATAGGATGTTGGCCATAACATCGCTACATTGGTTGAGGCCCAGTCGAAATTCTTGTTGCATCATGACAACAAACAAGACCAAGTGGTGAAGCTACTAATAGATATCTCAGCTAAGATAGATAAGGCTCCTGTTGTGAATCTTGACTCTCTCCACACCAAATTGGACTCTATCCAGCGAGAAGTCAATGAGCACCCATTAGATAAGATCTCCTCTTCATAGAAGTTCATTATCATTGCAATGGGGAAGATTCTTCCAGCAACAGAAACTCGATGCCTTGAGACTGGTCTAACCATTCACACCAAGTTGAATGTAATCAAGATGAAGGTAGAAGACTTGTAGAAGAATGTTGGAACTCTGCTGATGATGGGTGAATTGGACGTAAAAGATATTGATTACACTACAAAGTGTATATCATCTATTGGACCCAAGGTTCTTGACATCGAAGCGCAACTGAAGATCGCACTGACTACAACAAACTTCAAAGCCCTACTTCAAATGCTTTCAACAGTTTGCTTGTCAAGGCTTTGACCAGATTACGCACCTCTCCAGATATAACCATCTTCTTCTCAATGAGCTTAATGACCAAGAATTCCTTACCTCGAAGGGCAAAGAGCAATTGGAGTAAGAGTTTTCCCCTCAAATCATCGGCTAGCATGAGAACTTCCAAGCTACCCTTAATGCCTTTAACCTCTTCCTTGATCAAATTGTCCTAGGTCAGATAATAAAGGGGAGAAGGTAGCTAAAGATGCTCTCCAAATGGAGAATCTTAACAAGGGATCTCTTCCAAGGTAACCATTTCATCATCATCCTCCTCAGCAGCAACATCCCAAGGCTAATCAAGATAAGACTACTGGCTCTTCCTCTACAGCTTATAGATTATAGTATGGGCTATGTACTTTGTATTTTTAGAACTTATAATAGGACTTAGCTGTGAAATCTTAGTTCAGAACATAAATAATGTACTAACTAAGTTACTTTTGAAATTAATAAAAATGATAAGTTCCTACCTCAAGTTAAGATCTTCTTAACTTATTTTATGTTGTATGTATGTTTCTGCTGTGAAGTTAATTATATAATGCAGTAAATTATACAAGAGACCAACCTTGAAGAAAAGCTGAAGTAAGACAAAGTCCCAAAGTGAAGAAAAATCCTATAAGTATGGGGGAGCCGAGCTGCTTGAAGAAGACTCACTCAGTGTGGGTGAGTTCAAGTTGACTAAGGAAAACCACTCAACACAAGGGAATCTTACACCACTTTCTAGGTATTCTTGATATCTCTAAACTACTTATTCAATTAACTTCTTCTAATACCTAGTTTGCTATCTGTCTAAAATGGGGGAGATTGTAGAACCCTACTTAATAGTACCTCATAGTACTTAAAAGTTTTGGAAATAGCAAATTGACTAGGATGGTGAAATTAATTGAGTTCTAAGTATACTCTTAATTAATGAAGCTGACTTGAGTGTTCTTAAGGGAAAGTAACTCACTTTGCTGAGTAATTAATTAAGTTACGGCTTAGAGTAGGAAAAGCTGAGTCCATGCTGAGTACTATGTAGTTTAGAAGTATATATACTAAGCTATAGTGAGTTAGCTTTTATTTATTAAAAGTGATTTCTTTGACACTTGGAAAATTAAATGACACATGTGCTACTAACAATTTCTGTTACAGAAAAAATATCCTTTAGTTGCGTTTCAAGTTAAAAAGCGCTGAATTAAGGAAGATTTCCAAGGGTCCTCACAAGATAAAAGGTATCAATATGGAATGTCGGGATTCCCTCACTAAAGTCCAAAGGAAAATGGAATCCTTTGACATGTGCCATTTTCAATATCTCCACGTATCTCTGCAAATGTCAACAATATAAACCAATCTGAAGATTCCATGTTGCATTCTCCGTGCCTCTCAAATCGAATTGCTTAAAGACAAATGAGATTTTATCAATGGAATTTTATCCTACCCCAATGTTCAAATTTCTATCTCTAAACGTCTAGGAATCTTTCTCCAACGGGAAGATTCGAAAGATAAGAAGAGAACAGAAATTGAAGAACTGCAAGGATGAAAAATTTACAACGGCAACTTCGCAAAGCTTCAAGTATAAATAGAAGACTAAAGAAGATGTTCAAACTTGGTGAATCACCTCGAATTTCTTTTGAAGTTGAAACTCTATGAAATTACTCCTAGATTCAAGAAATTCCAAATTCAAGCAAAAGCAAACAACCATTTCAAATCTATTTGTAATGGAGAGAAATACTTAGATTTAACATTGTAAGGATTCAATATTTTATAAGTTGAATTTAGTTCATATTTTCTATTCAAATCTGAGTGTTAGTTTGGGAAGGGTGCCCAAACTGAGTTGAGTGGTAGTCAGAAAGAAAGGTACTTTCTGTAAAAACTACATCTACCCATTGTAAAGGCTGCTCCGCCTGAGTAAGGAATGAACACTAGTGGACTAAAGCTCAGAAAAGGTATCTGGGGACTGGAGGCAGGCTCGGGGCTAAGCCAGGATAAAATTTAGGTGTTGAAGTTCTAAACTTTCACTTTTAGCTTTTATCGTGTTCAGCTCATCATCATTTGATCTCTTTTAAGTATTTTTGCTTGAAAAACCAACTCGAGCTGAGTCGAGTACTCAGCAAGATATTGTAGATAATGTGCCAATGAAGTTGACCAGTTTATAAAGTTTTTATATCACTCAACACACATTTAAAAACTTAACTTGGTGAAACAAACTTTTATAAATCTTAAAAAGTAACCAATATTTGCATTCACCCCCCCTTTGCATTTGTTTATAAGCTGTCTAAGGACCAACAGTAAGAAATGAACAAGTCACCCACATGGGACACCAATCAATCAGAGTCGCCAACCACATCGGTCAGCTATTTTCTCGATCCCTTCGCTCATTTCATGTGATCGTACTGGTTATTTAACCAGCACAGATCACATGAGGGGCAGCTATGAGCATGGGATTTTGTACTAGCTCTCGCGTTTGATATGATAGCTTTTTGGGACTTTTATCCTTGATATAATTTTGTACTAGCTCTCGCGTTTGATATAATTTTTTATTCTTGGGAGATCTTTAAATGGGAGTGCTCCCCGTCTCTAATTTTATTTTTAAGGACTTAAAAAAAATTAGAATTCAATAAAAATTAATTAAAAATATATTTTTAAAAAATTTAATTAAAATTTAAAAAATTAAAAAAAATATATACAGAAAAATTTCGGGTCCGGCCTGAGCAAGGATCAGGAGAGGTAACCTCGCTAGAGGTCTAGCGAGGCAGCCTTGCCAGAAAGTCTAGCGAGCTTTGCTAGAAAGTCTAGTGAGCCTCGCAAGAGAATCTAGCGAGGTTCACCAGAATTCCGATGAGGGCACACCCCCCTCGCCAGAATTTGTATCCTTTTGAATTTTTCAGGATTTTCCCCTATAAATATTGGGGGAATTTTTGTGGATCCAGAGGGGAATTTTTTTAGTAGAAAAAGAAAACAATATGCACTGATTTTTCACAATATTGTCTGAATTAAAAAACACCTTTTTATTCAATTATTTTTCAAACACCAAAAACTTTAAAGATGAAGAGATATCTCACAAAGATCAAGCGGGTATAACGAAGTGGATTCGCTCTGTAAGGGTAAGCCTCTGAGTTCCTAGAGTTGCTTTATCTTGTGCTTTTCATCATGTTTTATTTTATTCTACATGTTGACCTAGGAATAATTATGAGTTTTGTTATTTTGTAAATATTGTTGTAATAGTGTTTCTTCCTTTCTGTTTCTTTTAATTATCAAAGATTCGTATTAGAATACCCCAACGAAGGGAATAAAAATTTATTCCCGGATAACATCCCTCACACTTTTGTTATGTGAGCATTTTCACTAATTAAATTGAGTAACCAATATGTTAATAAAAATGAACCCTTTTTATTTCTAAATAAGAACTTTTAATCACCGATTTTCTCAATTAGGCCACACGGACCTCATCAAAATCAAATTGAACATATGTGCAAATGTCATGCTATACCCTGTGCTAGCCTTTGTGGATGCAGGTAGATTAGGATTGGATGTATGTTTAGGATTTTTTTTCCCTCGTGTATCGTAATTTCAATTATATTTTTTTAGGAAATGTAATTAATAAATTAGGCAGGAGGTTGCATCCCCCGAGGTTTTGTAATTTTAATCTTTACTTTTCTTCATTTATTTATCACTTTATGTATGGATTTATCACTTTCAAAATATGCGTGAATCATGCATTATAACTAAAAATGACATAAGTGCAAAAATGCACAATTAAGAAATATGATTTTCTATAGATGTAATATAATGTGATCCAATAAGAAGTAGGCAACTTATCTCAAACCCGAATCTCTTTGTCTTAGTGGGTTATCCCCGGATGCTAAGCCTCACAAGACTCTAATTCCTGGAATAGCTAATCCAGTTGGCAACTCTACACTAAGAGACGGCGAATTTGGGTTTGACCAATGTAAAAATATATTTCGCTTTCTCTTTCAAATCTTTCGATCCCTGATCCGAAAATTTTATTTTCACAAAAAATACCCTGGTGGACCGTGCCTCTCATTAACGCGCTCTCGGCCCATCGCATTCTGTGTCATCCACTCATAGTAACTAAGCGACCGTTGGAGCTCCTCCACCTTGATCTTTTTAGCCTAGTTCAGCCTATGAGCATGGGTGGTAAGAGATTCTCATTGGTGGTTGTGGATGACTTCACGAGATTCACTTGGGTAGTCTTGTTGAGTAGCAAAGATGAAACATATGAATCTTTTATCAAGCTGAGTAATCAAATAATGAACGAAATAGTAACTAAAATTAGTAGAATCCAAAGTGATCATGGATGTGAATTTGAGAACTTTCATTTTGAATAATTCTATTCAGCACATGGTATTAACCATTACTTTTCAACTCCTTATACTCCTCAACAAAATGGGGTTGTAGAAAAGAAATAATAGAACCATAGTTAAAATTGATCATTCCATATTGAATGATAATAATCTACCAAAGTTTTTTTGGATAGAAGATGTTAACACAGCCTACTATATCTTGATTGTAGTTTAAATTCTCCCAATTCTTGAGAAGACACACTATGAGCTTTGGAGAGGGCGTAAGCCTTAGATTGCTCATATTAGATCATTTTGCTGTATGTGCTTTATTCTTAACACCAAGGAGTAGCTAGGTAAGTTTGATCCAAACTCTGATGAAGGTATCTTTCTAGGATACTCAGCTAATAGCAAGGCTTATAGAATATAGGTCAAAAGAACAACCCTATTAGAGGAGTCTATGCATGTAGATTTCGATGAAACTAATAATGTAGAAAGACATCCTTCTGATGAATATGAAGGACTAACCCGGCAAGAAAATCCACTCAGCATGCCACTCTCTATGCTACCTAACCCAGAACAAGAACCTAGAGCTAAGTAAGTCAAAGAAGATGATGATCTTTCAAACAACTTTAATGATGGTGAAGATCAACCTTCACCTCAACAACCTATCGCAGATCCTCTAGCTGTTGTTCCAAGTCTACTAAGGGAGATTAGAACTCATCGTAACAATCCACTCGACAACATTGTTGATGATGTTCATAATCCAGTAATGACAAGAGGTCAGCTCAGTAGAATGATGAGCCATCCAGCTTTCATCTCATTGATTGAACCCAAGAGGTTCTAGGATGCAGAAGGAGATGATTATTGGATGATCACGATGCAAGAGGAGTTGGATCAGTTCAAGCGCAATGATGTTTGGAATCTTGTTCTAAAGCCTAAAGGAGAATCAATCATCAGCACTAAATGGTTTTCAAGAACAAGTTTGATGAAGATGGTGTTGTTGTCAAGAATAAGGCCAGGCTTGTTGCTCAAGGCTACAATTAGCAAGAAGGCATCAAATATGATGAAACCTATGTTCCTGTAGTTAGACTTGAAGTATTTCTAATCTTGTGTGCTTTCGCATCCTATATGAACTTCAAGTTGTTTCAAATGGATGTTAAAAAGTGCATTTCTAAATGGATTCATTTAAGAGGAAGTCTATGTGCACAAGCCTCCAAGCTTTGAAGATCTGAAGAATCCTGAGCATGTCTTCAAATTGAAGAAAGCTCTCTATGGATTGAAGCAAGCTCGAAGAGCTTGGTATGATAGGCTGACCAATTTCCTAATTAACAAAGGTTATGAAAGAGGGAAAGCATATACAACTTTGTTTATCATGTGATGGAAAGAAGATGTGTTACTTGTGCAAATCTATGTTGATGACATCATTTTTGGAGCAACTGTTGAAAAGCTATACAAGGAGTTCAGCAAGCAGATGAAGTGCAAATTCAAATATAAATGATGAGAGAACTCAATTTCTTCCTTGGACTTCAAATCAAGTAGAGTGAAGATGGAATCTTCATTAACCAAGCAAAGTATGCCAGAGAAGCCTTGAACAAGTTCGATATGGAGCATTCAAAGCCAATGTTCACTCCCATGGCTACAAATACTATCTTATGTAAGGATGAAGCTGGTAAATCGGTAGACAATAAGTTCTACAGAAGTATTATCGATTCTCTTCTTTATTTAACTGCTAGTAGGCTTGATATTCAATATGATGTGTGCTATTGCGCATGTTATCAAGTTGACCCCAGAGAATCTCACTTAGTAACTATTAAGAGAATTCTCCTGTATTTGCAATGTTCTCTTGATGTAGGTCTGTGGTATCCCAACATCACCAATTTCACTCCAAGAGAATTCACAGATGCTGCTTATGGAAGAGACAATCTCAACAGGAAAAGCACCACAGGAGGATGCCATTTTATTGGAGAATTCCTTGTCTCATGGTATAGTAAGAAGCAAACTTTTGTTATGCCAAGTAAAATTGAAGCTGAGTACATGGCAGCATGCATAGGAAGTTGTGTAGTACAACTGCTATGGATTAAGTAGTAATTAGAAGATTATGGTATAAATTTCTAAACGCCTCCAAGTTATGTGTGATAATAAGAGCGCAATTGACCTATCCAAATATTCAATTCAACATGGCAGGATGAAGAATGTCAATTTAAGGCATCACTTCATAAAGGATCATGTGCTAAGGGGAGATGTCAAACTGGAGTATATTCCTTTAGAGGAATAGCGTGCTGACATATTCACCAAACCATTGCCCAAGGAGCAATTCAATGTTCTAATGTAGCTTATTAGAATGGCAAACCCCATATGAAGAAAAATCAAGAAATTTGGTTAAGTGTTAGATACCAAATTCATCCAAATGAGGTAACACGTATTTAACACCTTTTAATTTTCAAGTAACACTATGAGATTCGGTTTCACGATTAAAACAATGTTTTCAAAAGTAGGCTTTGAATTGGAATCGTCCACCATTAAACTCACTGTATACTAAGTCAATTAATCAGGTGTTATCTCAGAGTTAGTTTCAATCTATCATTGTGTAAGCGCCATGTATCTTTGCAAGTGGAAGAGGGTCTATAAAAGTTGAAGGAGTTGAAGAGAGAGGTTGCTTGCATTCTTGAATCCTAATTGTTTTCTACAGCAAAATAACCGTAGTTCCTTTTCTCTCAAATCCTTTACCTTTCACTAAAATGGTGATCACCGAGACAACTTTTAAACTTCAAGCAGCATCAAAGAGAAGCATTATTGTGAATGCTAAGGGAAAGCATTCCTAGAAGGAATGCTTTTCATAAAGGTTGAATCGGCATTCAATCTGGAATTTGGCTTAGTATATGGAGTTGATTATGAGAGTCTTCTTAGGAATTGCATCACACATAATGTGTTTAAGTAGTAGAATCTAAGCTAGTTTCTGCAACTAGAAGGTCCAAGCTATTGCAAGATTCATTAAGGCTTTCTATTCAAATCTCTACATTATTCAAGGCTTCAATGACGTTCTAATGGTGGAAATTGATGGAAATTCCTACCTAATTTGCTCAAGGCTGGTAGCTAGCATCCTCAACATACCTCATAAAGGCAATCTACTTAGGAGGACTAGCGATGAAGATGCCATGATTATCCTAGAGGATTGGGAGCTCCTAGCAAACTACGTTTCAAGGGAGATAGCTACGTCTCATATGAGATGGATAGCTAGAGCTTGCTATGAAATGGTGGTGAAGTTGCTGTTACCCAAGACGGGGTCCGTCACTAGCTGCACCTACTTTGAGAGGTTTTTACTGGTTAATAAAGGCACTAAGTGAACATGCAAACATTGCAAGGTAGAATTTCAAAACATAAAATTAACCTAAGGATCTCCTAAGAATGCCATGATTGATATAATCTAGGTTAAAATGTTCATAGATGCTTTTAGGTTTATGAAGCTTACAAAAGAAACCTAGCATCTAAGTTTATAACATTATCAGTTGACGCATGCTTTCTCTCTTTTGATGATGGTGTTCCCTTAGAGAAATTAGGTAGAACTTTGTTAGCATGAGCTTCCAAACTAGGAGAGCCTCTACGAATGATATACACGGATCTTCATCGACCAAAACCTCATTGAGGAAGAATCCATTAGTAAATAACAACTACTTGACAGCTCAAAAACCAACCTTAAAATAAACCAGGAAGTCTCACTTTAGAAAGAGTCTTCAAAAGAATTCTTCATTTGTTTGGAGAAACTCATGGAGGATCTCGCACAAAGAAACAAGAGAGAGAAGTCGAACTCAAAGAGAAAAGCTAAGTTGAAGTGTCGAATAATGAGGAGCTTGAAGGCTATATATAGGGAAAAGGGGGGAATGTTATATTCCCCATCAAACACTAGGTGGGATGGGAATATTCCCATCCCACCTTACCAGGTTTGCCGCGTGGGTCACAATGACCCATGGGCTAACTCGCGCACCTCTTGCAAGCTAATGCTTGCGGTTAGTGGGCTTGCACATCAAGCCGGTGCAAGCACTACTATGGGCAGTGCTTGCAGGCTTGCAACTTGCTAGCGCACGCTAGCGGCCCTCTAGCTTTTCAGCTCGCGGGGCAGATACGCAGGCCCCACTTCGAACAACAAAAGTTCATTTTGGGCCCACTAGCAACAGAAAAAATTCCCTTGTTCCACTCTGTATAATTTTTCCCTATTTTCACTTTATTCTCTTTAATTATTAATTTGGTCCAACCAATTAATAATTCTTCTAACAAATTCGACAACTGATATTTTCAGCATAGACCTAGTCTCCAGGTACTTTACTTATTCCGATAAAGACGAAAAGTGTGTGACCTCATAGGATCCCAAAGTATAGAGCAGCTAGAGGTTAACCTAAACTTAGCTTCCCATCCAGGAAGCTTTAGGCTTAGTTTTCTAGACCGATATAGAACTCGATAACTCTAGACAATCAAATGGGCTTTCTGGCAAAGGCGTACGATCCCCCGATACTTAGAACATCATGTGTTTGTGACTTGATCCGGTTATGCAGTAGTAATCAAAATAATACACTCCTTCCATCAGGTTAAGTACCATCCAGTTTATTGAGCTCGAATTAAGTGTTAGCTCTTGTAATAGCCATAGCTATCCTGGAATTAGGCTTGTTCATGAAGAACACCACTAGGCCATTATGTATCAAGATTTACTAGAAACCCCTGCTATCAATCTTATACTCTTATCAGAGTCTTATGAGTGTGTCACTTCAAAAAGGGGGCCTAAGGTACATCTCCCATTATATCACTATATCAGGAGCGATGGATCCCATCTTAACTACTCGGCTTACAAACATGTGTTCATCACTATACCCGTAATCACCTGTGTCATCTTGATCGCTAGAGTAGGAATAAGTATGACCCAAAGTATTGCAACTCTTACACAAGGTAACCAGTATCTCAGATTTGAGGATACTTGTAATGCTACTACAATAAGACATGACACCGACACATGGATATAGTTATTTCCGAGTGTTTTCTTATAGTAGTCTCCAATGTATTACCCGAATACATTCATGTGTTAACTCAAGGTACCACCTTTAGCTTGTGACATCGGTTGCTTAAATCTAATCCAAGGAGTAAGCCTACACATGCTAGTCTCTCCATTCCATTGATGTCTAGTCTCAATGAAACTATGACTAGGGATATTTAGACAATTCATAGTAACATGTATGTGCAGTTCTCATACCACATAGCTCCCATTATGTCCTCGTACTTTTACGCTATGGAGTAGTCATGGACTTTGTCTCATCAATGTGCATATACATATATGATAATAGCGAGATACATAAATAAACCAAGAATTGCTTTCACCCCCCCCCTCTACTATTATTTTGAGATGGTTAAGACCAACAAGTGGTATCAGAGCAAGTGCTCAAGTTTTAGACTAACCTTCTTTGAGTTAAATATCCATAAATGGCTTACAATAGTTTCAGTTCCGGCTCAGGAGGGAATGTTTGTAATCAGGCCACCATCGTTTGATGGTAATCATTACACATTTTGGAAAAACCGCATGAAGAGCTTTATACAATCACAAAGCATGCAAGCATGGCTCGCTATAGAGTTTGGCCCTGGAATTACTGCCATAGTTATGAATGGGGAACGTGTTCTAGTTGATTCGTGGAATTATGATGACACTGACTTAAGACTTCTCAAAGAGAATGCCGCATCGATCAATTACTTACATTGTGCACTAGATCTTATAGAGTTCAACTAGGTCTCGGGCAACGAGATAACACATGAAATCTGGAAGAAGTTGGAGATTACTTATGGGGGGACTGATAAGGTCAAGGAGTCAAAGATCAATCTCATGCTGAGAGAGTATGAGATGTTCTAGATGGGCGTTAGTGAGGGTATTCAGGCCATGAATACCAGGTTCATTAATATCATTAATGCACTAAAGACATTTGGTAAAGATTTCATTGATGAGAAGTTAGTGAAGAAGATTCTCCGCACTCTTACCTTAGAGTGGGATGCCAAGAAGAGTGCAATCAAGGAGGCTCATGATCTTAAGACCTACAGCTATGATGAGCTGATAGGCACCTTGCTAACTCAGAAGATGTCCCTGAGGAAATATATCGATGACTCCAAAAGGAGTAAAGGCAAGGAGAGAGAGGGTAAGGCCATTATTCTGGAAGCTGATTCCTCTAACGAATGCATCAGCTATGATTCTGATGAGCAAATGGCCCTTCTAACCAGGCTTTTCAAAAGCTCTATGAAGAAGGATGGGAAGTTCAACAAGAAGAAGTTTCCTGCTATAAACAAGTCAACTCAACATTGACGTTGAGCTGAGGAAGGATCTAAGAAGGAACACAACAAAGACATCAAGTGCTTTCCTATGGAGAAAAATGCCATATCTAGTGTAGATGTCCAAAGACCAAGAAGGACAGATACAAGAAGAGGTTTGCAAAGAAGAACGAGGCACTTTCTTTCACTTTAAGTGAATCAAAAGAATATTCATCTTCTAATGAAGAAGTGTTCGTTACTTTTCTACTGATAAGTTTAATAGTTTGTTCACAAGGTTCGGCTATATATCAACAGTGCCAAAAACTTGTTCACGAAAAATGTAGGTGTTGTCAGTACCTCTTATCAAATAGAAAAATGATAATAACTGTAAGTATACAGTTGCGATGTAGTTTTAAAAGATATTGATTCCACAGGGAAGGACTAGCTCTAAAGATCAAATAGGGGAAAAAGGATTAAGAATAATATGTATTGAAATTTTTGGATAGGAGGGTTAGAATGAAGAATGAGTAAATATAGGTATGAAAGATTAGAGAATCTAAATATATAGATTTTCCCTACTAAATAAGGATAGCAGAGAAAGCATGCAAGTTAAACAATGATGTTACGATTCACTAAACTAATCTAACAGACTCGGTTCTAAATATTTAGTTGTTCAATTATTCGCCGCAGAGCAACACATGAAATGACTTTTCTAAACCTAGCACAAACGAAATAAGACAATTATATAAACCTAGACAACGTCAATACTATGCTTAGTACGGGTCGCTCTCACATAACCACATTTAACAAGTTACCATTCTAAAATGTTGGCTTACTAAACAGTGTTATATCACAGATCCAGTGATTATACACGATATTGTTAACCCCGAAACTACTCTTAAAATTAACTCCAACGCATATAATTTGATTAATATAAAAGATTTAGTACCAAATATGCATTATGACACATAAACATATCATAAACTTTGAAATAGAAAGTATAAGTAGAAAGCGAAGCAAAGTTGTAAGGTATGCAAGTGAAAGCTAAAGTTGATCAAACCGTATCCACTCTTTAATGGGAGTCGTCAATTCTCGCAATTCCTGTGTTTGCTTTGAATTCGGTCTCGGCCCGTACGGAACCTCTGCTAGGATACTATTTTTTGCGAATATCGAACAAACAAATATCGAAGAATGAAAACTTTTATTGATAAGTGATTTATAAGTACACTTATACAACAATCGCTCAAGAATATAGAGAAATCTAGTGATCGAAATAAGGATTCAAATCACTTAACCATTTTCTCGCTAACACTTAAGAACGTAGCGAATTCTCTACCTATACACACACTATATCTCTATCACGCACTCTAATGTTTTCCCTCTATCTCTTTGTATGAAATTGATGAGGATTGGAGCCCTATTTACAGAGTTTGAAGGGTTGTGTCCATTGGTGAAAGATTGCATCTCTTCATTGTGATTGGTTGAGAAGCTTCGATATAATCCACAATGGATAGGCACCTTTTCATGATTGGTTGACTTCTTATATGTGTCTTATCATTGGTAGTTGATGGAGGTTGATGGCGGTCGATCATGCTTATCTAGCGGTTGGTAGTTAAGAAGATAAAACCAGAAAACCGTCCAAGTCACGACCACGATACACATGTCGTGACCATGAATCTTTGATTGGTAGACTTCTATTTCTAAAGTAAGCAAGTCGCGACCGTGAATGATTGTCGTGACCGTGAATTGAGTTTTACTCAGAAATCTTCTTTTAATTTCACCGATCTTCGATAGCTTCGATCCTAAGCCAAACTTTAAGTTCCACGCATCTTTTTGCACCTTTTTCACTCTTTTTTCATAGAATTCCACTTTAGATCATTTTACTCCCAAGATTTACCTAGTATCTGCATTTGCATAAAAAACAACTACATACCACGTGAAATCTTTCATATGAAGTATAAAA
>CATIWQ010432123.1:0-10692 GCA_949673415.1 Euphorbia schlechtendalii
TGGTATAATACTTATTATACCAGGTATAATAACCATTATAACCAGTACAATGAGTAATATAAAAACGTATACACATAATTGGAGATAAAGAACGTATTAAGATTAAGTTTCAAGTTTCGCATTTGAATAGTGCATGGTCATTATACACATCTAGTGTCATATTTCACATTAGAATCCAATTTTCAGATCATGCAATTATATCTGGTATAATGCAAACTAATTTTATCGAAAAATAATTAAAAAACAAAAAAATATTAAGATCAGCTTCAGATATCGCATTTGAATAGATTTATAGTCATTATACCAGGTATAATGACTATTATACCCAATATAATAGTCAACATAACAAAGAACAGAAACATTCAAATCATTGAAGATAATGATATTTTTAAGATCTGGTTTCAAATTTCATATTTGAACAATGTAATAAATATTGTACCTGATATAATGACTATTATACCAGTCATTATACCAGGCATAATGTTTGTTATACCAAGTATAATATTTGTTATACCAGGTATAATAGCTGTTATACCTGGTATAATAATTGTTATACTATACTTGGTATAATAAATATTATACCCGAAATCGGTGATTTTTTTTATCACGTATTTTGAAAAACCAAAACTTAAATTCACGTTTTTTGAAAAATCAAAACTTAAAATGTGAGATTTGTAAAATTACACCATGACATGATCTAAAATTATTTTGATTTTTTCCAATATTTCCATAAAAACCCCATTTTATAAACTTTTTACTCCAGTTCTGACATTCTATCAAATTCAATACCTACTTGTTTCAAAGTGAAATAAAGCAATAAAAGTAAACAACGATATTTTTACTTTATATTTTCTCTAGAATCTGAAATGGAATCAACTTTGCTTCAAATATACTCCTCATTTAATAGGTCCAGTTCATATTTGTGTAGTCCAATAATTTTTCCCTGTTTGAATCCAAAAACTATTAAAAGGTATGGAACATTCTATAATACTGTCTTAAGATTACCAAGATCTATTAAGATCTTTAGCAAATTGAAATTGAAAGAGACGTACCATACAACAAGTTGTAGTCTTTCTTTGAAACCGATAATTTTATTTTGTCTACGGAATACCTTGGAGCAATTATTTAATAGTCGTAACCAAACACGATAAAATACCCAAACATCCACTGAAGATCATGGACCTGTTTAACATTGCAATCAGAGATGATACAAATTATTTTATATAACAACATGGATTTTAACTCTTAAAACCAATTAATTATGAATTATTTGTTAATAATTTTCATAACTTTTTGAAACTGAAAATTTTCAAAATTGAACTTTTTGAAAAAACAATTTGAGAATTCACCTCTTTTTGACTTCATTCCAATTATCTAAACAAAATATTTGATAAATATTTGAATAGGGTGGAGATCTTTCTTTATTATTATTGTAAACCAAACGAGACTAGATCGAAACCCACAAAAAAAATGGACTGACATGATTGTTCGAATCAAGAGCGTTAACAAATTATGGTAACTCGGCTCCTCAATATGGTTAACGCGGAACTGAAGACATTTTTGTTTCAAGTCATGTTACGTTATGGTACACAAACTATCTGAATTCAACTTTATCGATAGATCAAAATTCGACACCACAAACCAAGTTGTCATTGCCTTCGTCACGCTCAAAAATTCCATGTGGAAAAACAGTCAGATCTGCCTCTAATTTCGTAAGAGTCAAAGTCAAGCGAGCCACCATTTTACAACCAAATTTCTATTTCTACCCCCACTAAGACAGGGAATGCCTCCTACTTCTCGAAGGGGTCGACGATTTAGTTTCCTCAGCACTGGCAGAGCCAGGGCTGTCTGATGTATCAGAGCTGCTCATCTCGCCATTCCGATCCTTCCCCGACCACAGCTTGGAGAACAATCTCGACATAACCACACCTTTCATCTTATTGGCGCTGACTTTCTCCGCGTCATTTCGGGCAGCCCCGCCCCCCATTTGGAGGGTCGCGAGCTGTCCTTTCAGAGCCTTGATGTCTTCGGCTGTCGGGATGGCGTCCCAGTCCTCTTCGGTGGTTGACCTCGAGCTGCCCTGAGACCCCCCGGGCAGTGAAGATCCGATGGGTGTGCCGTTGCTGACCGGCGGCGTTGCTTGCCTGACCTGCTCGAAGAAGAGGACCTGCACAACGACTCGCAGCGGGAGCCGCTCGTTTTGAACGGCATGAGCACAGGCCTCGCCCGACAGTTTCCGGCAATCCATTAACTTGCATATTCTCTTTCTTTCGCTCTTGCTGATTCCCGGATGCTCCTGCACTTAAACATACCTCACTTGTAGCAATGTTTTAAAAAGCGTTGGGCGCCCCCCGATTCCTAGGTGGGGACTAGGCGGATTTTTATTTTTAAAATATATTAAATTATAAATTCACTTAAATTGTTAAATTAGATAATAATAGACATTGAGATAGAAAAAACTGAAAACATTAGATTTTATATAATTTTTACACAATAAAAAATTTCATCAGACAGATTTTTATAAGCACTTGATCTGAAATATCTCGAAAAGATGTGTTGCCTAGACAGAAAAAATCAATACCCATAGTAATTAAAGGTGCAACTCAGACGCACCTAGGCTCAAGGCTCAATCTTGCGCCTTGCGCCCTTGACTACTATGGCGATACCAACTAGTCAGCAATAAACCGTGCTGAAAAATCATGCGGCAAACATCAACAGCGCATAAACAGGAATTTTAAAACAGTTGTCGCAGTCAATTTGAAATGAACCGAACATGACTAATCGCTTGCAATTGATAGTTCAAGAAGTTACCTTGAGATACATATCGATGGAGCGATAAAGTCCATCATGGGTCGGTCTGTGGAAACTTGACACTTTCTCTGCAAGGTTGACGAATTCCGAAAGGGGCATGCTGGGATCTCTCGAAACTTCAGCAAGGTACCCCTCGATCAATTTCGCCACCTGCATCTTGGACGCATCTGCCCCTAACTTAAGGCTTCTGCTATCCTCTAATTCATTTTCCACCGTAAAATTAACCTTCAGGAACTCCTCAACTAGGCCTTGCACAATATCAATGGCATAGATCGTCTTTTCCCCAGAAGGCGCTCGAATCAAAAGATCAGCCACTGTTGCATCCTCGAGATTTTGTCCGATTCGTTTCATCAGTTCATTCCTTTCTGTCTCTCCACATTCTAACTGAATTCCGGCTTTCAACAACCTCAGCATAAAACTACACGAAACACTGTTTTTCTCTGTGGGAAGCAACCACATGATGGTTTCCACCAACGATCTGTATTTTACAATGTCACTGCTTTGCACTGCGCCTTTGCTGAAACTCGGCAATCTCCTCAATGCATATGCATTTAAAGCCTCCCCAATTACATCACCCGAGACGACTCCTTTCGCTTTGATTGTGGTAATTAATCTTTCGTACACATCAATTTGAAGCTCGCAGAGATCTTCAACCCACCAATCATTAGGGACATTTTGGGGTTTTCTTTGGCTGTTATATACCGGATCCTTCCCGTTCTCCGAAGGGAGCTTTCGCTTGTTATAAGTGTAAGACCAGTCAACTTTAGAAGTCTCAATGCACGCCTTGGAAGCAATCGATTCGAGGCAATAGCTGACGAGTTTTAGTTCCTCGGCCCACGGGAGGAGCGATTTTGTGGTCTGGAGAACGATAATCGAGTCTTTCCAGCTGCGGAAGATGCTGGAAGAGAGGAAGACTTCGATTTTGTAGATGAGATTGCCTTTCTCGACAGTTTCGTACATCTCGAGGTATTCTGCAGCGCAACGGGCCGCTACCACGTTGTATGCGTTGAGAGTGACGGTCATGCCGTAACAGAACTTTGCGCATATCTCGAAAGCAGCGGGCCCGCCAGGGAAGTCGTTAATGCGAACTTCGTCGCTGATCTCGTCACTTGTGCTAGCGACCAGCTTCTGTAGTGTCGCACTCTTGGACAATAACGGAAACTGTGGAAATAAATAATGCTTCTCGCAATTAGCAAAAGCATTTTCAATGAACAAAATCTACATATACAAGCGTAAATAAAAAAATATACATGTTGTAGATGAATTTCGCGATACATACCTTGTGTAGATAAAATTTGACATCCCCAACATTGATGACTATATCGGTAGCCAGTTCAGTTGCCACATACCTAGAATTGGAAACAAGTTAACAAATACATACTTAATCAATCTCTAGTAGTTAGAAGACAGAAAAAGTCATTTAAGTGGCATTTTGATGAGAACTATTAAAGGAAATACATTTAGTGTTCGTTATGACTGTTTGATGGTAGAAAAGTATATGAGTTTTTCGACTTGATTATGGTTTTGCGCGTCTTTGAGGTATAATGCCTACTGAAAGTATAAAAATTACACTAGCCTGAAAAATTACTATTTTTATTATATGATCAGAACTCGTTTCTGTTATGGTCAAAAATATTATCAAAGTTGATTAAAAAACACTTCATGGTCTTACAAACGGTCAATGGAAATTTGGGGAAATCATACGGTATATAAAGTATAAACACCCATAAAGCTAAATTCAAAACAAGAATGAAAAATACAAGTTAATGCAGGCAGAGGTCAGTTATTCATCGTATATATTAACACCATTAAGCTAGGTAGCACGGAAACGAGAACGGAAACGTTTCCGTTCTGAGGAAACACATTCTAGAAACGCCAAATATAACGTGATTTCAATAGAACCTATCTATGTAAGTGGAATCATTCGAAGCAAGAGTTGCAAAGTTACAAATAAAACATCTTATTTCATTATGTCAACTGAACAAAAATCAAACCTAGAAATTAAAATAAACTCGTCTGGGCAACAAGTAAATCTCATTCAAAGAAACACTAGTGCCTGAAATAATATGAAATTAACAGATATTAAGGTTAAAAAAAGGGGGATCCAAAGCTTACCTTATATTGTCTCCATTAGCCTGAAATGAATCAGGCTTGGATCCAAGTTTCATGAACTTCATTTCTACCAAATCAAATATCACCTCTTCTCCCAAATCTCCAGATTACTCAACCCAGATAGCAAAACCTCAAAGCCTGGGAGGTAAATACCAAAGTAGAGTGTTGCCCACAAAACAATAAGGCAGTAGAAAGGATAAAAAGAGGCAAATTTGCCTCCTAAAAAGATAACAGAGTCCAAAGAGCAAGGACTAATAAGATTAACTAAGGAGACATTTGCTTAAAAACTCTCTTTAAGACATTTATAAAACCCACCACATGAGAGACAACCCCACTTGCTCTAAACTGACACCACCCTCTTTATTTCAATTGTTTATGTTCCTCTCTTTCTCTCTCTTTTGCTTTGCTTTTATCAATGAATAAGAAACCCTTTTCTGGTAAGCCACATTTCCTTGCCAGAACTCAACACCCTTTTTAAAGCTCTTCAATTCAAGCTGCTAAACAAACACCTGTAACATAGAAACAGCATATTTTGATATTAGTTCAACCAACCACCGAAAGGGTAGACAAAAAGAATCCATTTTGGGGTTTTTCAATGAGCAAGCATCACTACCAACAAATTTGTTTGACATTGAGTAGAGAATAAGCAAGATTTGCTAGAATCAAAGTGCGTCCACATAAATCAACTCAAGAACATACTATATTCTTCAACCCACAAAAAGAGGCACATGAAAAATCAGGATCAATCTAAGTAATGCAATTTGTTACCAACCCTGATTGAAGAGGAATTAGTACCCGCATAATCAAATTACTGTTAAGTGAAAGAGCCAGCTCTAATGCACAAAAAAGAACAAACGGGGAGAAAATATTTAAACACGGATTTTTCCCAAAATTGCAACAAACAAAATCATGGTATACCCATCCATGGAAGAGATAAAAAGAAGAAAATGAAAGCAATAGAATCAAAATTGATGGGTAATACCTGTATTAAAAACAGCCCCAAAAATGAACCAAAGGAAAAGACTTTATCTTTCTTATAAGATGAATCAAATAACAAAAATGGCAATAGACAAACACAAGCAAATAGCAAGAGAGCAGCAGAAGAAGAGGTTAGAAGAGGTTAAATACCTGGAGGACAAAACCCAAAAGAAGTAAACCCCACAAACAAACAAACAACCAAATCAAGCCAACAAAACCCAAAAACTGCCCATAAATAAAGATGAGGTGGTGTTCATCTAATATTTGACAGCCACAAAAAGCCAAATCTGGGAATGTTCCCTACACCTTTGAATCAGCACCACCGCCCCCACCACCACCAAGGGATTGGATTGGAACCAAAATGAAAGAAATGCTTGAATTAGACAATAATCAAACAAAAACAAATTAAAATCTCAAAGCGAAATAAGGGGAAGAGAGAAAAGAAGGGTGAAGTGAGTCCATGTATACAGCTCAAAAGGAAAGAGTAAAAAGATAGAAACTTTGAGGCGATCTGACAAAGGAGAGAAGGGTTGTCCCCTTTAGGAAATACAAAACTTACTTTAGTGAAGTTGATTTTTAGCGTGCGAAAGAAAACTGTGAACCAGAAAACGACCCATCCATCTCTCTCTCTCGTACTTCGATAATAATGGCATCCATCTTCCCCTATCCAGGGTTTTTACAGGCTTAATGTATCTTCAACCCTTTTCGGATTTCTCCTAAATTTTAAAATATTCTCAATATCCTCTTAAATTTATTTAAAAGTTCTCAATTTTCTCTGAACTTATTCTTAAATTACGGATTCCCCCTGAACTTTAAAATATTCTCAATGCCCCCTTGAACTTTTCTAAATGTTCTTCAACATGCCCTCAATACAACATGACAAGTTACGTTAGTGAACGCGTGAAATGATAAAAAACTATTTAAAAAAATTAAAAAAGAAATAGATATCCTAATGTTAAGATTCTAACGTCACAAAAGTTCAAATTCCTAAATCGTTCTTCATCTATTTAACATCCGAATCAGATTTCTCTTTCCAAATTGAAAACTTTTGGACAAGTTCAGAGGGAAATTGAAAACTTTTAGACAAGTTCAGGGGGACATTAAGAACATTTCAAAGTTCAGGGGGGAATCTGGAGTTTAGGGATAAGTTCAGGAGGAAATTGAGAACTTTTAAACAAGTTCGGGGGCATTGAGAACATTTCAAAGTTCAGGGGAGAATCCGGAATTTAGGGATAAGTTCAGGGGATTCAAGATGCATTAGGCCTTTTTTTAATCATCCCTACCATAGACTGACTCTTTTATCATATGACAGAGAAACACATGTGTATTTTTTTATTTTTACTAAAAGGTAGGAGAAATAACTAATACGTAATATTTAATTTTTAACATTAGAGAATCTAAATCTTTTATAATCAGTAACCATATATTTTGTTCCCATTGAAATATGTTCTTTTTTTGTAATGACAATTTCACTAAAGAAAAATTTGGCAGCCACTCCAATTAGGTTAATCACTAGTGTTTTATTTGGCTTTCCTAATTCGTAACAAAAAATTTTTATATACACGTAATTATAAATTTATATTGAAATACATTTAATTTAATTAACTATATTTATCCGAGTTTAATTTTTAAATGTTAACAATTTTTGTGGAGTAATATAACATGTTATTGGAATGAGCGAAGTATTTTTACTTTAGTTAAATTTTTTATGTCTATGTAAAGATAAAAATTTTGAAACTTCAAGGTGTGGTTTAGTAATAAGTATTAGTCCATCTTTAAGCATTTATCAGGATCGAATCATGTGATGTGCATGGAACAACTTTAAATTTCAAAATTAATCTAAACGTGAACAAAATATATAGGTATTGACCAAATTTGAGATCCATCTAATATATCAACTCAAATTAAGAACAACAAAAAATAAAAATTTTGATTGTTTATTAATGCGATCGTATAATTTCTCCTTTACTTTTAATTTTCTTACTCAAAATTTCCAACAATCAATTATAAATTATTGAAAATTTTTAAAAAATAGTGTAAATAATCGTAACCTCCTTGAGGTTTGACATAATACACTATTATCTCTCTGTATTTTATCTTTACAACTATAATCTCCTTATATTTTGTTTTCATCCAACTAACACCTCATTCGGTTAGCTTTGTTAACTTTTCCATTCAATTAGATGATGTGGCATACGTTTATAGACACAATTACTATTCCCTTCTTTATTTATTAATTTTTTTATTAAACTCGTGTTAGTGGCACTACTTACCTAGAATTCGAACTATGGTGACTCGTCTTCGGTTTATTGCTATGTAGACTCTGGTTGCTTTCTTCGTACATGTTATTCATTGCTTATTTCTTACTTTCAATAATTAACTTATCTCTACATTTTTTATGTTGTTCTCGCAACATATATTTGTAAAGACATTTTCATACTCTTGTATATGATAGCTTGTTGTAATTTTCTTTTACTTCGTTAGATGTTCAATACTTTTCAATCAATCTATTGATGCATCATGCTGTAACTTATAATTTTGAAAGATGCTTAAGCAACTATTTTGTTTTAGAATAGGTTAATTGATAAAATCATATATTCAGATGAGTCTAGGGCTAGTAAAAAAAATATTGCTACAATGTTGAACTCATGTTCGAAGATGAACCACAACCCGAGTCTTAGGTAAGAAGTGTCAAACTAACCCGGGTTTAATAAATAAATTTAACAAATAAAGAAGATAAGGGTAATTTTGTCCATAAAGGTAAGTCACGTAATCTAATTAGATGGAAAAGCTAACAAAGTTAATGGAATGAGATATTAGTTGGATGAAAACAAAACTCAGGGAGATAGTAGTGTATTATGACAAATCTCGAGGAAATTATAATTATTTACCCAAAAAAATATCATAAGCAATAACAATTATTATTAATAGCTATTAACAACCAAAACAACTAAACATGTTATTTTAACCCCAACCGAGATAATTTATTTCTTAAAAACAGTTTAATCTCATTCTATCCAACCCAGAAATTAGAATGAATGGGATAAATTGAGAAAACGCAGCTTGATTTTAGTACCAGTGGCAAACCAGGCAATATAAGGTTTTCCATTAATACAACATTTTTAAAAAAACTGTAGATTCAAGAACAAGACGAAAGAACTTCTTCTCGTGTTGCCTAGACTGGTCGGAAGGGCACTCTTATCCCTACCGGATTCCACCATCCATATATTCAATTACATTTAAAGCAAATCCCAACTATAGTAACATTAAGATATAACATTTCTCTACTGTTTTTCATAGGCCATTATCATTTACGAGTTTTTTTTATACATTTGTTTGAAATTTTTGAAAAATGTTTAATACAGTTGCATTTGCATCATATCTGTACATTCATTCATTTAATTGATTGATTTTTTTACTGTATAGCTTATATGTTTAAGTTTACGATATTCCATTAACCTATTTTATTTCCCTTATGCTGGCTTCAGATTGTATAAGAGTGCGGTTTCCTTTAGCAGAATTAATACATGCAAACTAAAATATTTTAAAAGTAACACTCTAAATTAAACTTTATAAAATTTAGAAGCCATACAAAAAAAAATTAATATTCATTGTAGCAAGTATCACATTTTATTACAATGCAACCAACATTTATTAATACTATTTTATGATTTTATCATGGTCTGCTCAATCAAATATATATTAAAATAACTATAAGAATTAACGTCAGGAATATAAGGAAAAAATACAATAAAAATAGGTACAAATGAATTGTCCAATCAAAATTATTAATATCTTTCAATTCTGTTAATGGACAAGTTGTGACCACAACCTTTAATTCTCTTTATCCAATTTCCAATTTATTTTCCCTTTCAACTCACATGCAATGTTTCAATCTTCAGTCCCCAATGTCACTATTCACTTAAAAAAAACAAATCCAAACTTATAAATACATGATATAATTTCATATATATAGATAGATTTTATCATATTCTCCTTAAACTGGCCTGTTTGTTTAATCTTTAAATTTCACATCCCCATGATAATGCTTCATTTCTATATATTAATTCGCATCAAGAATCTTTCCCACCACATTAATTTATTCAATTTATTTCAGTATAGATTTGGTCATTTGCAGATAGAGGTTTGTAAAACCCAAAATTAAATTTGTTAATTAAAATTAGGGTAAACTTCAAAATAGTACCTTGAGATTTAAGTCATTTTAAAATGAGGTTTGAGTAATTTTGGGTCGTAAAAGGGACTCGAACTTTTCGAACCGTTAACAAAACAAAGAATTTATACTAACTCCGTCAATATTGATAACGTGATAAATGGTAAAATAAGAAACCCAAATTTTTTCACTGTTCAAGTGAGTTTTTGAACTTTATCTCTGCAAAATAATTCCCCTGAACCCTCTAGTAAATATAAAATCAAACAAACAACTTTTTACGGTAATACAAACAAAAGACTCGAAACATGGCCGCAATATTACCATCAACAAATACGGCAGCAAAATATGAGTAATTACTTGTCGTTTGGTGTGGGTCCTAGTCGGAGAAGTCTCTCAGATGAGCCGGTGAGATCGGGATTTACGGTGATGAGGCCAAGCGGAAAGACTGTGAATATATGCGGTGTAGAATTTGCTGTAAAAACCGAGGGTTTTCAGTGTCAAACGCACATCAAAAGCACTTGGGTCCCTGCTGCTAAAAGGCGAAAAAGGCAACAACAACTCGCAGCTTCTTTTCAACAACAACAAAACCAAAAACCAACACTGTTGATGGATTCTCAGGG
>CATIWQ010432193.1:0-11268 GCA_949673415.1 Euphorbia schlechtendalii
GGAAAATCTATATATTTAGGTTCTCTAATCTTTCATACCTATATTTACTCATTTTTCATTCTAATCCTTCTTTCCTAACCTTTACTTCAATATATTTTATTTTCTTTATTTTATCTTCCTTGTTGATCTTTAGAACTAGTCCTTCCCTGTGGGATCGATATTTTTTAAAACTACATCGCAACTATATACTTATAGTTATCATCATTTTTCTATTTAATAAGAAGTACTGACAACACCTATATTTTTCATGAACAAGTTTTTGGCACAATTGATATATAGTCGAATCTTGTGAACAAACTATTAAACTTATCAGTAGAAAAGTGGCGAACAACACCTTGCCATCGGTTCTCATTACAATTATGGGATCTTCCAGATGGATGTGAAAATAATGTTCCTTAACGGGATCTTGGATATGGATGTATATATGATACAACCCGAAGGTTTTTCATCAGAGGATGACTTGATGATATGCAAGTTGCAAAGGTCCATTTATGGACTTAAGCAAACATCAAGGAGTTGCAATACTAGGATTTTACAAGAAAATCCGAGAAATTAGTTTTGTGTAAAATGCTAATGACCCCTGTGTAAATAAGAAGGCTAGTGGGAGTGTGATCATTTTCCTGGTATTATATGTTGATGACATATTATTGATAAGAAACGATGTTCCTTTTCTTCAGACAGTAAAGTCATGGTTGTCAAAGAAGTTCTCCAAGAAAGACCTTGAAGAAGTAGCTTTTATAATAGGTATAAAGATCTACCGTGATGGATCTAAGGATACTAGGTCTTTCTCAAAGAACATACATAGACAAGGTTTTGGCTAGATTTAACCTTGAGTAGTCAAGAAAGAGTTATCTCCCAATGTCTCACGAGATTAACCTTTCTAAATCTTAGTGTATGAGAACACAGGAGAGACTGCTCACGAATGGAATACCCTATGCTTCAGTGATAGGATCCATCATGTATGCTACGGTATGCACTTGGCCTAACGTCTCACATGCATTGAGCATCATGAGAAAATTTTAATCTGATCCAGGTGTCATAGAAAGATGTTTCGGACCCACGCGATCGCCGCGAGGTGCCGGCCCCATGAGATGGGGCGTGGGGTTTTCCCGATTGGAAAATAAAAGTATATTTAAGTTTAAAGAACGGAACCTATTCGTGTAACAAGTTTAATAGACTCGAGGTTAGAACCTCTAGCCTATGGTACTTAGAGTCGCCACCCGGATCAGCTCTTCCGGGAAAATTTGGTACAGCGTAGATCGGTTAAAACTAAGCTGTAACAAAGTTTAGAGATTCAAGTCCAGGATGAGTTACCTATTTCATCATCATTTGAGTTAACATTATTCCTGTTTGGAAACCACACTTATGATATTTAGATTCAATCTAGATGTTTTCGATGTATGTTTTTTGTTTATTTAGCGATCATGCAGAAAGTAGTAAATAAAGTGAGAGAAAGTAAACACGTAGGAAAGTAAATGCGCCTAATCTACGGGATTAATTACATATTGGGAAGGGGGATTTACGAATCACCTAAATACATCGATATCTAACAAATATTACATTTGATAAGTGCGATACCCGAAGGAAATCAAACCCTAACATACATCTATCCTAAACAACATGCATCCATAAAGGTTAGTACAAGGGATATTCCACCTCACAAATATGTACCAAGTGTACCACGTATGCTTGATTGGGATTTTGGCAAGACCCTTGTGGTCAAGGTAAAAAAAATGGAGATTTCGAAGTTCTTATTCCATGAAAATTGTTCATTTTTATTTTCAACTATGTTGGTAATTTTTATTAGTGAAAATGACGCATGTTATATTGTTGGGTCGGTTATCCGGCAACTTGAATTCTCTTCATGTGGGTGACCTAAAACAACATTTAAAAACATAAACCTGGGCCAAAATGCATAACAGATCCATCGTTTGGGTTAACAACGATAACAATGTCATCTATATCGTCACCAAATTCCCTGTGAAGGGCGATATCGATATGAATGGCCTGAAGCGCTTCCGTTGCTACTCCATACCTTGATCAACATGTTAAAACATTAATAAATCATATATAACTCCTAAATAATTACAATTTAGAGGTTTGTTACCCCCAATGATGCATTTCCAAACTTAGAAGGGTCTCAGCGGGTCATTCTGGGCTTAAACGATTCAAAATGGAGCAAAACGAAGCAAAACTGAATTTTTCCAAAGGCAACGTCATTAAATATATTAGGCTATGTCATTAACAACATTTTAATGTCATTAATGACATTAGGTTATGTCATTAACGACATCAAGGTTCCAGACCTGCAGAAAATACATGGAAACAACAGAAATAGCAAAAAGAAAATATGAAACTTCAAATGATCATAACTTTTGCTATACTTAACTGATTTGGATGATCTTTATCATTAAAAAAATCTCAAGATGTGTAGAATATTTTTATGTAAACAAAATACTCAAAAAGATTTGAAATCATACTGCAATTTCCAGAAAACAGATTGGTGTGCGAAATTGGAAATAACCGAAAAGAAAATAAAACTTCAAAAAGAAAAGAATATAAATGTAAGAAAAAACTCTAAGAACTCAGAGGCTTACCCTGTAGTCATGAATCCACTTTCTTGAAGGTCTATGAAGTCCTCCGGGAAGCTATCCTTGTTTCTTTTTGGTTGGATTTAGTGATTTACCGAAAATCTTTGGAAGGGATCTATTCCTTACCAAATTAGATGCTTCAGAAGGTGTAGTAACCTTCAAGTGAAGGATAAAGATGTTGTAGATGCTCCATTCAAGTCTAAACCTCAATAATTTAATCTAACTAACCTGAAATCTTAAGTGTTGGGGATCAAAGTTTTGTGTTTTGCTCAAGAACACTCAAGAACACATGAAGAAATGCTCCCTAATCTCTCTAGATCTTTTCCTCTCTTTCTTTTCAATATTTTCTGATCAAATTCCATCCCCCTTTTATTCTGGAACTCAGCCCTCATTTAAAGAGAGAGCCCCCTTCAATCAAAAATTCCACTTGCTTAATCGTTAGGCCACTTGTTTTTGTCTTTTGCATTATTTTCTTCCCTTCATTAATGCCCATGTGGGATGGCATTCTGTAGGTAGAGTGTAAAGTTAAGAAAATCTGAAACTATGGGGTAAAGATGGGTCTTTTTGATTGAAAATTCTAGAAAATGCAATTTTAGTTCTGCTGAAAAGTCAATATCATTAACGACATTGCGATGTCGTTAACGACATTGCTTCTTTGCCTTGGGCTTTTTGTGCTGAAATTGCCTAAAAAAGGGTTAAGGCACAAAGAAATAAAGAAAGCTTCCTCCAGATGAATTCAAGACCTTGTAAAAAGTGAAAAACTAACAAGGGAAAAAATTACAACTTCATCATCGAACTTACGAGTCGGGAGTAAAAATCACGTGCTCACAAGCTGCCCCTCGTGGGATCATTACTGATATGAGATCAATATGGTCCCACAATTGAAAGAGCAGTGGGGTTTAGAGATGATACCTGACCAATCGCGGTTGGCATTATCCGGGGTGGAAACTTCACGATGACTGGAAGCTTTTATCCTAGTATGATGCTACCGAGGATTGGCCTCTCCCTACCCCTTGAAATCACCCACTTGGCAATGATTACCCCTTGAAGGTTGACCTTCAGCTGGTTGATACCACTGGAACCATTGGGGAAAGAACGTTCACCGTGCACCTTTATTCTTCTAGTTGAGGATCCCGTGTACAGGCTGTAGCAAGCCCATTGAAGACGTGGACCATAGAGAGTTCGCTGACTGAAAAAGTCAGGACAAGATGTGAACTATAGAAAGCTCATTGACTGTAAAAATTCAGAAAATATGTGAACTGTAGAAAGTTCACCGACTGTAAAAAGTCAGAAGATTGCGAATTGTAGAAAGTTCATTGATTGTAAAAAGTCAGAGGGTTGCGAACTGTAGAGAGTTCATCGACTATACAAAGTCAGAAATTTGCGAACTATAGAAAGTTCATTTGATTGTAAAAAGTCAGAGAATTACGAATTGTAGAAAGTTCACCGACTGTAGAAAGTCAGAAGATTACGAATTGTAGAAAGTTCGTTAACTGTAAAAAGTTAAAAATTTGCGAACTGTAGAAATTTCATTTGACTATAAAAAGTCAGAAGGAAAGAGGACTGTAGAAAGTCCATTGACTGTAAAAAGTCTAAAATGGAATGCGGACTGTAGAAAGTTCATTGAATTTAAAAAGTCTAAAGAAGATTTGGACTATAGAAAGTCTGTTGACTGTAAAAAATCTGAAAAGAGATATGAACTCTAGAAAGTCTCGGAGGGTACGCGGACTATAGAAAGTTTGCGGTGGATGCCCCTTGCGAGTTGACCATGGGTTGACTGTAACCTCAAAACTGCTGGGAAAAGGATGAAAGTAATGTGCTCCATGCTTTTGATGATATATCGACTATGGTAAGTCTTCATCAAAATCCGTTGTGGGATGGTTGACCGTTGCGGTCTGAATTGTATACCCCTTGTGAGTTGACCTCCGGGTTGACTGTGACCCTTGGAACTGCTGGGGAAAGAATGAAAGCCGTGCACTCCATGCCTTTGATGATATGTTGACTGATGTGTCTGACATAGATACCCTTGTAAGTTGAAGGGGTACCTGCAAAATGAGAAATTTTATTAGTAGATTCTTGTGACATATGTTTTAATTCCTCAATTGAGATTGCAAAAAGCAAAAATTTTTACCCCTTCAATCAAGAATTAAAACATGAGGGTTCTGAGAAATTTTTCTTCAGGCCCATGAAAAAAGTGGAAATTTGAGTTTGAGATTTTCGAGGATGTCCCAATGACTGCTCTATTGTTTTGGGAGGCTTTTGTGATGTTGTCATCCTGCTTGAAAGAGGCCTAGGTAGGCTTGAATTTGACGAAAGTTGAAATGACTTGAGTTGGGCCATTGTCATTCTCAATTTTGATGATGTGCTGCTCTGACATCTTCTTGATACTTGTAGTTTCCTCATGTGCTGGTAGAGTGTTTTTCTCATCAGAATGGCATTATCTCGATTTAACATTACCTTCACCTATAAGTGACATGATGCGTATGCATGTATGAATGACTTTATGCATGAATAATATTTATCGCATGATGTATGTTTTTCTGTTGTAGATATCATTAGCTTTGGAGTATTGGCCCAGTCGATAGTAGAAGCTTCATTGCATGAGGGGCCTTTCAGAGGTTTCCAAATTGATACCCTCTTATGCTGGTGCATGAGTGCCCCAAGGATTCATCTCATTGGGCATTCCATGGTTGCCTTTTTATCGATGGTCTAGTTTTGTAGACATGACTTCTTAAGAGTGATGATGGACATGGGTCTAAGTCAAAGTTCGATTTTGTGGATGAATCAGAGTCAAGTTCAAAGCTAGGATTTGGATTGACTTTTCAACTCTCATTTCCTTCTTTGGTATGGAGCCAGTGATGTTAATGTTGATCCCGAACCATGTTTGTGATGCTCACTTTGAAGTTGATAATGAGAGCTTGGAAGCTTTTGTTGTGGAAATCCTCTCTGCGAGGGAAGTCCGAAGATATTCATCCTAATATCTGGAGGAGATAGACGATTCCTTGGGCCATTCCGAGGAGGAGATGATGAAATTGATATTTCTTCGGTTATAATTTCTACATAAACTGCCCTTACAGGTTTTCAATCTATCGAACATTGTCTTAATTTTTTCCTGGACCGCTCTTTCAGGTTTTCAATCTAGCAGACTCATATTTTCTTCTTTTTTTCTATTTATTTATTTTTTTTATTGAACCAT
This sequence comes from Euphorbia schlechtendalii, assembly GCA_949673415.1. Taxonomy (NCBI): domain Eukaryota; kingdom Viridiplantae; phylum Streptophyta; class Magnoliopsida; order Malpighiales; family Euphorbiaceae; genus Euphorbia; species Euphorbia schlechtendalii. Next base: position 5,788 of record CATIWQ010432193.1, read on the forward strand.
GATGTGATGGGATGCTTACTTGCGATATTCTACAGTTGGCATGCAAACAATCAAGATAAACATATACATAAAGATTCAGCAAGAATGACAATTCATTGATGAACTTAGTAGGGGTATGAATGTTTTAAATGATTTGACTCTTTCCATTAACTAGCCCTTTCAAGTTTTCTAATCAATGTGCTTGTTTTTCTCTCGATGTCCTAAGTTTTTTCTGAGCCTTTTCAGGTTTTCAACTCAGCGAACTATTCTTTTTCTATTTTGAAAAGATGCCCTAATTTTTTCTCAACTAATAGAGTGCTAATTGACAGGCTAATAACTTTTTTTTTGTACAACTTTTTACTTAATTTATTTCTTTCACCTAGACGTGATAGCGTTTGAGCCTATCTTGGTTGATTTATGACTTTAACAGCTTATTCATTCAGCAATTTTTGATTAATTTATTGGCCGCTCTTACCGCTATGTTGGCTTGAGGTATACACAGTGATGATCGATGATGCTTGATATTCTCCTTTTCAATTTTCTCCCTGATTTCTTAATAGCCAAATAGGGAATGAGTGATTTGTCAGGGATGGAAGGCTTCAAAACCTACATCAGATATAGCTTGATTCCATCGAACGCAAACAAGCATTGTCTATTGTACTCCTGCAATAGTGTGATGATCGACCCACAAATGGTGATGAGCCGCATAATGAATTCGATGACACATTAAAATGCTTTACTCCTTCTTTGTGTCTTCAGCACTGGCATCATGTTGGCCAGCCTATCAAGTGTTTAACTACTTTGGGGAACTTAGCTTCGATTTGCTTTGTTGCCTCTATCTTGACTCTTCCGGCCCATTTTGGTCTCAATCGTGTCATCTTCTATTTAACTGACTTAATAGTCAGTGGAGATTTTATGTTTGACGATCTTTCTGTCGACCTCTAGCATGTCTTCATGGGACCAGGCAAACGCTATCACGTGTTATCTACTATGTTATCTCTCATTTTTCATCAAGAGTCAAATCATTTGAAATTATTATAGGGGATTCATTAATACCCAAGTTAATTTCATGCAATGATGTGTCATGCATGCTTAAAAAACATTATGCTAATGTTCGTGAGAATGTGTGATGTCATCCGAAAGGGTATCAAACAAGCAAGTGAAGTTCGACGCATTTGAAGATTCAAAAGCCTCGTTGACAGAGTTAGTTAACATAAAAGAGTTTAAAATACTAATTATTACATTATTAGCATCCTCATCCTTTACATGCGGGGGGTCTTCTTTCCCAATTATCACCTTTTCGTATTAGTACTCATTAGTTGGTTTCCCCATGAGTGTTTCTAGAGATTCAATCCACTCAAGCTTCTCAGCTTTCTTGAAAACCTCATTGTAAGAAGTGAAAGTGTCGGTCCTGAGCCTTTATCAGTAGACTAGCAGGGCCATAGCCAATAGCTTTACAATCATCTCAGACAGACTAAGCTTATCCTTGAGTAGCACCTGGGTGGCCATCCACCTATTGTAGTAGGGTTTAAAAAATTCCTTGGATCTTTGCTTGACGGCCTCGAGATGTTGTATGGTGGTTTTTTATTTCAAAATTGAAGCCATACTAGTCATGAGCTATTTCCAAAGGCAGGTTGTTATACCATTCATTGGCTGGCCCTCCTAGTGTAACAATAAAGAGCTTAGCCAGCATCTTATCACCGATCTTCATAGCTCTCATCATAGTATGATAGCTAACCAAATGTGATTGGGGATCTCCTTCTCCCTCATACTTCTCTAATCTCGGCATTACAAAGTTTTTGGGAAGTCACTCCTTATCATGTACTACCAAAGGGAATTAGTGGCTGGAAATTCTGGAGTTGGCTAGCGTGTGTAGCTAAAAACTACTACGATAATTCTGCTATGTTGGGAGGTAGATATTGGGGGGCTATCCCATCAGTCCCTTGCTGAAAATTGAGATGAGGAGGAGTGAACATTGTGGTTCTTTGGCTAAATTTCCCATAGGGGATCTTGGTGCCTCTAGGAGCAACCATAAATTTGGAAGCAGACTATGCCTGGGCCATGGTCGGATATTGAGGTGGTTGGGCTAAAATGTTTAAGCCCACAATGAAAAAGGATGGGGCTCTCAAATTCTGAGGGATCACAGGTTGCGAGGTAAAGTTTTGAGGTGATGGAATGAAACTAGATGAAGACCTAGCTTTTCTTGTTGATGAAGTTGAGTGATGCTAACCCGGATGGAACGGAACTGAATCGACCAATTATTGACCAACTTGCCCCTGATTAAATTGATTCTGAGATTGAGCAACTCGGAAGGCATTAGCTTGTCTCAACCCTGAAAGATCATTACCCCCAGAAGTTTGACCTGTTTGAAATTGACCGATTAATCCTAGACCTTGACTAAATTGATTCGTTGCTTGGGATAGCATTAACCCCGTTTGGTCACGGTGGTATTGGGATTGCGAGGTTCCTGTGCCAAATTGGGAAGTGGTGGCATGATTCTAAACTGGGTAACTTGATGATAGGTGAGTATTAGGAGCAGAGTCTGAAGTACGATTCTTTGGCTGATGTGGATGAAGGTGGAACTGTAGCGCTTGAGCAAATTGGTCACTATAGAGAATGGCGCTTAGAGTGTTGGCCATTTCTGAGCCAGTGTTTAATGGGATTTGTTGGACAATTGGCACCTCGTGTGAGATCTGCTCGTTTGTCCCATGACCACCTCGAGGATCCGTCATCCTGAAACTTTGACCCGAACCAAAGACCGATCTTCAATTCGAACCAAAATCTAAACTTAAACCCAAACCCAAATCTAAACTCGAGTTTTTGCTGGAATCAGTGTGTGGAATACCCTTTGATGGAAAGTTCCCTAGGCAAGCCACGATGGGGGAAATCCGAACGAGGAGGAAAGTCGGCCTCTTCCAAGCCTTAACTGAAGCAAATGCAATCAACCAATTTCATCAGATATGAAATGCATGTTTGACATACTTGATGTTGATGTACGAGATGCATATGAAGTGGTTTCATTACAAAGGGTTAATATTTCATGATGTAATGAAATTCATGTTTGTCAATCCATTTGAAACAAATAGGGTTAGTCATTAGTAATAAAGACGTAACTCAAATGATAATAAGACCTGACCCGTGTGGTGAGGGCTTGAGGTTAAGGTGACATCTATGTGATGTTGAGAGTTGTGTTTGTTAATCCACTTGGAATAAACAGGTCGATTGCCGTAATACCCTTGTGGTAGTAGGTTTGGGATTGAGGTGTGACTCGTGTTTTACCAATCTATTTGGAACAAAATAGGTTGACTTCTGTAATGCTCATGTGGTAATAGGATTGATTGTAAAGTGTGACTTATGTTTGTTAATCCATTTGGAACAAACAGGCTGATTGCCGTAATACTCGTGTGGTAGTAGGCTGGTGGTTGAGGTGTAACTCATGTTCTGCCAATCCATTTAGAAGAAAACAAGTTGACTTCTGTATTACCACGTGTGGTAATGGTCTAGATTTTAAAATGTAACTTATGTTTGCCAATCTATTTAGAACAAACAGGTTGATTGCCATAATACCCGTGTGGTAAAAGGCTGGTAATTGAGGTGAAACTCATGTTTTGCCAATCCATTTGGAATAAAACAGGTTGACTTCCATAATACCCGTGTGGTAATAGGCTTGATTTCAAAATGTGACGTATGTTTGCCAATCCATTTGAAACAAACAGGTTGATTTCCATAATACGCGTGTGGTAAAAGGCTGGTGATTAATGTGTAACTCGTGTTTTGCCAATCAATTTGGAACAAAACAGGTTGACTTCCATATTCCCCGTGTGGTAATAGGCTTAGTTTTAAATCCATTTGGAACAAACAGGTTGATTTTTGTAATACCCGTGTGGTAATAGGCTGGGCTTTTTGAGAATTCGCAACTGTGGCTCTTTCTCATGTCGTGAGGTGGCTTTGTTCAGCTTTCACACAATTGTGCAATTCCGAGTAAATGGTTGATAAGTGTATAATTACACTTATTATCACATTAATTTTATACATTAAACATGATAGTTTTAGTCATTTTTATACTTCATATAAAAGATTTCACGTGGTATGTAGTTGTTTTTTATGCAAATGCAGTAACTAGGTAAATCTTGGGAGTAAAATGAGCTAAAGTGGAATTCTATGGAAAAAAGAGTGAAAAATGTGCAAAAAGATGCGTGGAACTTAAAGATTTGGCTTAGGATCAAAGATATCAAAGATCAGTGAAATTACAAGAAGATTTCTAAGTAAAACTCAATTCACGATCATAACAATCATTTGCGGTCGCGACTTGTTTACTTTAGAAACAGAAGTCTTCCAATCAAAGATTCACGGTCGCGACATGTGTATCGCGGTCGCGACTTGGACGGTTTTCTGGTATTATCTTCTTAACTAACAACCGCCAGATAAGCATGATCAACCGCCATTAACTACCAACGAACAGACGCCTATCAGGAGTCAACCAATCATGAAAAGGTGCTTATCCATTGTGGATTATATCAAAGCTTCTCAACCAATCACAATGAAGAGATGTAATCTTTTACCAATGGACACAACCCTTCATTTGGATAGACATAACCCTTCAAACTCTATAAATAGGGCTCCAATTCCAACCAATTTCGTATGCCTTTAGTGCAATCAAGGAAGTGCAAAAAAAGGTTGCGTATAGTTTGTATAGATAGAGAGTTCGCTACGTTCATAAGTGCGAGAAAATGTTTAAGTGATTCAAGTCTTTGTTTTGATCACTAGATTTCTCTATATTCTCGAGAGATTGTTGTATAAGTGTATTTGCAAATCACTTATCAATAAAAGTTTTCGTTCTTCAATATTCGTTTGTTCGATGTTCGCAAAGAATAGCATCCTAGCGAAAGTTTTGTACGGGCTGAGACCGAATTCAAAGTAGACGTAGGAATTGCGGGAATTGACGACTCCCATTAAAGAGTGGATACGGTTTGATCAACTTTAGCTTTCACTCGCATACCTTACAACTTTGCTTTGTTTTCTACTTATACTTTCTATTTCGAAGTTTATGATACGTCTATGTGTCATAATGCGTATTTCATGCTAAGTCTTTTATGTTAATCAAGTTATATGCGTTGGAGTTAATTTTAAGAGTAGTTTTGGGGTTAACAATATCGTGTATGATCACTGGATCTGTGATATAACGCTGTTTAGTGAGCCAACATTTTTAGAATGGTAACTTGCTAAATGTGGCTATGTGAGAGCGACCCGTACTAACATAGTATTGACGTTGTCCATGTTTATATAATTGTCTTATTTCGTTTGCGCTAGGTTTAGAAAAGTTATTTCATGTGTTGCTCTGAGTGAATCACTGAACATCTGAGTGTTTTGAACCGAGTCTGTTAGATTAATTTAGTGAGTCGTAACATCTTTGTTGAACTTGCATGTTTTCTCTGCTATACTTGTTCGTAGTGAAGAATCTATATATTTAGATTCTTTATTCTTCCACATCTATAGTTACTC